>CATIWK010147065.1:0-10252 GCA_949634005.1 Mallotus japonicus | reverse complement strand
TTTTCAATTTTATGAGGTTGTTTTTTGTTATTTTTTAGTTATTTTCCTGGTTGTTTTGGTAGTTGTTTTTGGTTGGTTCATTTTCAATTTTATGAGGTTGTTTTTGTAATTATTTTTCTAATTATTTTGGCAGTTGTTTTTGGTTGTTTCATTTTCAGTTTTATGAGGTTGTTTTTGGTTGGTTCATTTTCAATTTTATGAGGTTGTTTTTATTGTTTTAGTGGTTGTTTTGGTTGAAAAAATTGGTTGAAGGATAATAATGTCCAAATATTTTTAACTTACTCTCTACAGAAGCTTTTTTTTTTTTTTTGGTGAGAGAAAAAAAAAAAGAAAGAAGACAAACATTTAAAAAAAATAAGAATTCTTGTAACTCCTAGTTAATGGTCAAGAAAATATAATAATATGTAGATGTGTGCTTGCGTCACTTTACTATACTTAGGAACTTGAAGAAGAAATAGAGTTATCAAGATAATATAATTAAAAATCAAGAAAAAAGTATGTCATTATCTTCTATAAATTTTAATAAGGATAATGAATCCACAAGTCCTATAAGTTGTCAAAAATTACAATTATGTCCTAAAAAGAAATTCTTTTTTTAATTGAGTCCTATAAGCCTTTAAATTATTGCATGTTAGTCCTTCTCTGTTAATTTAAACATATGGGTTTAATGTGGACAATTTTTACTGTTCAGCCTTTGCCACGTATTGGACTCACCAATCCCTTCTTCTTCTCCTTCCTCTTCGTCATTTCCGCCTAGATCTGATTTGTTAAAGCACAGAGACAGACACTTGCTAAATTTAGCTTCCTATCTTCTTAATATGCACAATCAGATCTGAATCCGGCTTATCCTCACCATTTTTCTATGAGTCAAACCGTAAAAAAATCACGAGTTTCGACAATGGTGGAACAAACAGCGCGAATTCCTCTACAATGGCACCAACACCAGCTCCACTGTGCTCACCATCGAGATCAGCAGTCCTACTGCTACTACCACCACTGCAGCCACCATAGAAAAGGCCACACATGCAGTGCCTGCCAGCTGTCATTTTTATGGCATTTAAAGCTCCAGCAACTAGCTACATCATTGGCGTGGTTATCAAATGCTTTTGTTCACCTCATTTGTACAGCAAATCATAGAATAATCGTAAAAGCTTAAGCTATTTCACTATTAATTTGAATTCAACATTGTGATTTGCTTTTTCTCTGTTTACAACTGCTGAATTTATATATATCAATGGCAAGGTAGAGACAAGAAGAATCTCATCCTTTGCTAAAATTTGAAATGGTATATGCCTTTCTTTTATGTTTTTGATAGTAAGTGGTGATGTTCTTAGTCGTTATTCATTGCCAAACTGCTGCAGCACCGCTAAATCCTGCATAAAAAGGAAATACTATGCAAAAGAGTGGGAGTCTGATTTGTTGGGATGTGTATTCTCACTGAAGATTGTCTTTCTCTTATCCAAAATAAGTTGTCTTCTCCGACAAAATCATTTTGGATAAGAGAAAGACAACCTTCAGTGAGAATACTGCTGCCAAAGATGCATAGTAACAGAGTTCAGTTGATGTTTCCAACCAAGAAGCTATTAATGCTAAGTTTACTACCAAGGCTCTTGCTTGGGGTGCTCACATGCTGCATCTTTCTGTTCCAAGCATCATTTGGAATTGGACACTTTTTCTTCTGGTCACTTTCATTAGTAATTGGATCACATAAGAGGAAAGTTGAAGGATGATCTTGTGTTGTTTGATATTCTTGTGGAGTTACTTCAACACTCTTTTTCTCTTCTTCAAGTTTTGCATTTTCTTATTTTCTTCCATCTTTAGTATCTCGTTTTCTTGTTATTGCATGGGAAGGTTGTTTCCATCAATCTTGGGTATTTCCTTTTCCTTTTCTTATTCTTGAATAGGAGTAGTATCTTATTCCATGGTTCGCTCTTGCGTGGCCATAATTAACAAGAATTGTGAACAGGCAGAATTTTCTCCCTTGTTCTGCTCCTCTATTTTCTCTCCATCAACCTAGACTTGTCCATTTTTTAGGTTCTATATATTCAAATAACCCTAGAAAATTTTCCCAAATTAAACATGATAAGTTGACGTGGAAAGCATGCTTATGTGGCTACAGAGGTTAATTCATTTAATGGGGTTCACTTACCCACATCAGACCCATCTGTTTAAATTAACGGAGAAGGACTAACGTGCAATAACTTAAAGGCTTATAGGACTCAATTAAAAAAAGAATTTCTTTTAGGACTTGATTGCAATTTTTGACAACTTATAGGACTTGTGGATTCATTATCCCTTTTTAATATATGATTTTGGTTCCATACAAGGTTTTATTGAAGATAGTGATTTGGCAAAAAAAAAACCTTGAAAAGGTTTTCAAATAGAAGTTGATGGTTTTATAATTATTTGTTAAAACATATTTGATGAGTGTTATTCGTTGTATATGTACAGATCTTAGCATGGCTTATTCATCCATTGCATGGATTTATGGTGGCAAATTTGTTAATAATGTATATGAAGGGGGACTTATAGTTGATCAAATGATGGACCCTGATGTTTTGGGCTACTGGTGTTTGCTAACACATACAAAGGAGGAATTAAAGATAACATATTGCTTCAAAATTTACTTTTAAAGTTTATGATAAAGAAGGCTTATAATTGCTACATAATGACAAAAGTATTTGTGTAATGCTAGCTGTTTTAATTAGAAAAAAAAAAAGAAGTAGATGTCTATGTCATCTATAATGAATGTGACGAGGGTGTTAGTAGGGAAAAGACATTAAGTGTAGTAAGGGTAGATGTAATTGGTTTACATAAAGGTTTATTCAAGTGGGCCACATGCTAGGACAGCGGATGAGGAGTTTGTATATGTGAGTATCAGAGGACACTGAGTTAGGTAAAGTTAGTGGAGATGATTTATTAGAGGATGAGGAGTTTGTTGAAGTTGAAGTAAATAATGAACAAATGGATGATGTTGAAGAGATAAATGTAAAGAATTTATCTGATGGTGATGATGTAGAGCTGCAGGACGCTAGGGACAATTTGAGGAAGTTAAATGAAGGGAAGATTAATACTTCAGAGTCTGGTGAGCAAAATCAGCAGGATGAGGGTGAAGAAAAGTTGAATGAAAAAGAAAAAGGAGCAGAAAGTGTTGATGATGGTTATGAAACTAATTATATGTATTCAGATGAGTGCAGTTATGTGTCAATAGATGAAGAGGCTGACATTACAGGAGGAAGGAGGAAAATGAAATTTCCAACTTTCAATCCTAACATAAGCAGACCTACATTTTGTGTTGGTATGACCTTTGAAAGCACAGGTCAGTTTAAATAAGCATTAGCAAATTATGCTATCATGGAAAGGCATGATTTGAAATTTACCAAAACATAAGGATTTTTGTTAGGATGAGATGCAAAAAAGGTAAGTGACATTGGTACATTTCTAGTTCAAAAGTTGGTGATGCAAATGCTTTTCTGTATATGAAATTTACTAACCATTCTCGTTGCTCCCCAGTATCACTTCCTTTTTTCTCTACTAATAAAATCTTCATTCTTTCGTTTTCAAACAATACAACTAACTTTACTTGCAACGAAACAAGAATAAAGTTATCATCTAAGAAATGGCACACCAGATCACTAACTTCTTCATCTTCTTCAATGTTGCATTTTCATTTTCCACACTACTTTCTCTCCTTAATAATCCTAGAATGGTTTTTATTTTTATTTTTATCTGCTACACATGGGGGGATCAACCCATTGAAAATATCCACATCCCCTTTCATCCTTATAGCAAACTAATAAAAATATATATACATTAGCAACTATTACAACAGACCCATTACAAGAAATTATTAAGAAAAAAGTAAGCAAATTACCTCTCTTCTTTCACATGCAAAGAACAGTCTTCTAGGATTGCTATTTGGCCAAGAAATCCTCATTATCATCATTCTCTCACAGTGACATTGAGGATTCATGTTGAGTTTTTTCTCTTCTTATTTTCTTTCATTATTCTCTCATAGTATTCTCTTCTCTTTCACTTCCTTAATTTCCTTCGAATATAGCTCCTTCAATCTCTTTAATCTCTAAAAAAAAAAAAAAAACTACGTACTATATATCCATGGGAAGTGGAAGGAAATCTTCCTACCAAAAATTTTTTGGTGACAGATCCCTAACCCATTTTCCTCCATTCAGTGCATTTCTTGTGTGTTTACCCACTTTGGAGGTATCTATGATGAGGACTTCCTTTGTTGACGTGACAAGTGATGTTTAAAGTTTGGTGGATCCGTTTTTGCCATATTAGTGATTTCTATTCCTTTTAACAGTTGAGGACTAACAGGGTTATATTTAAAAAATATTAAGATTCGATTGAGAAGAAATTATCTTATAAGACTTAATTATTAAATTGACTATATTTAAAGGACTTAAAATGTTATTGTCCCTATTTTTAAAAATATTTTCCTTCTTCAGTTATTTTTGAAAATCCGTCTAAATATAACAATGTCTTTGTAGGGGGTTCAGCCCAATTCACTTTTTGAGGCTAGGCTGGCACCCACAAGTCCACCATCAAAAAGGCAATCTAGCTGCTGAAGGGGCAAAACAGAGATTTCAAATGCTAACGACGCGTCAAATTGTAATTGGAGAGGCGTACTTTGTCGCTGTTGACGCATCAGCAACATCATGATCAATGATATTTGATATTTTGGAAGGGCAACAGATAAACCCACCAAATATTCTTTGAATTTTTCATTTTGAAAAAAATTGAAGTAGCAAAAAAAGAAGAAGAAAAAAAAAAAAAAAAAACCTCTTCCTTTACAAAAATATATCAGGTTCTGCTTGTATTTTAGTGCTTGTTGATCCCTATAACCATGGTGAGTCTCCATTTCACTTTTCATTTTTACTGTTTTTTTTTTTCAACAGTCAAACTCTTAATTTTTCTGGGTTTTGATCTATGATTATGGATAGTATTTTTGGTCAGTATATATTTTTTGTCAATCAGTTTAGAAGTAGATCTATTTTTTTTAATGTTGATCTTTGTCTCTTTTTTTCTGGGTTTTTGATTTGCTGTTTATGGATCTTAGTTTCCTGATTTTTTGATTGTTGATCAAGTTTGTTTTGTCTGTTTTCTAGTTTTCTAATGGACAATGTCAATTTGGAAAAGATGTGAACTTTATGTCTGGTTGGTTGAGTTTGCTGATTTAAGTATGATCTGCATCTCATGGTTTTGATTTTTTTTTTAAGCAAAATGATAATCGGAATAGTTGCTGAGGTGGGTTTATGATGTTGAATTTTGGTTGATTATTGTTGGGTTTACACATCCAATAGTGAGACTGAAGAAAAATCCTTGGATTTGTTCTTTGCTTGCAATAAGTGCAAGTTGTGCTTTTGTAGGATTAGTCTTATGGTTCATGTAATTAATCAAAATTTCCTCATAGAATTGTGAGGTCTTGAGATGTGTGGACCAATTTAGAACCCCTGATCATGTTGGATACGTGACATATGAGTGTTAGGAGTTAAGGGACTTAGGTCAGTGTGATGCAAAGATATATCTATGTCTATGCCTTTGTGTAAAGCAGCTCCATTTTATATGCAGATGTCTCCCATGTAGATGCCATAATTCTCCTTTTTTTTTTTTTTTTTGAACCTTCCCCCTTATAGAATGCTTGTTTAAAAGGGAATGAATTGATAAGAGTAACAGCATATGGATGGACAGTCTTCAAGGAGACTTAGTGTTTTCACTTTCTCTGTACAGGCTAATGCGGCATCTGGAATGGCTGTGCATGATGACTGCAAGCTGAAGTTTTTGGAGTTGAAGGCAAAAAGAACTTACCGCTTCATTGTCTTTAAGATTGAGGAGAAACAAAAGCAGGTTGTCGTTGAAAAGCTTGGTGAGCCAGCACAAAGCTATGAAGATTTCGCTGCAAGCCTCCCTGCTGACGAGTGTCGATATGCTGTTTATGATTTTGACTTTGTAACACCAGAGAATTGCCAAAAGAGCAGAATTTTCTTCATTGCATGGTAAAAACGCATGTTAAAAGTAGCTTAGTCGTGTGTCCTGGATATTTGTGTAAGTTCAGCTTTCTCTCTAATATTGGTACTTTCATTTTTTTTAACTATGTGCAAGGTCTCCTGACACAGCAAGGGTGAGAAGCAAGATGATCTATGCAAGTTCTAAGGACAGGTTCAAGAGAGAACTAGATGGTATCCAGGTAGAGTTGCAGGCGACTGATCCAACTGAAATGGGTCTTGATGTCTTAAGGAGCCGTGCCAACTAGATAGATGTATCCCAATTTCACTGTGGAGAGTCTCATATGCACCACTCTACTCTTAAGTGAAATGTTTATTTCATGTGCGGTGAACCTGACTGAATTATGATATTGGTTTGTTGTTTGAGTTTACCTGATAGAGTTTTGATTGATCAAATCCTCTTCTATGACCGTTCAGATGATTTTGATTATGTTTCAATGATTTGTTATGAACTTATGCAAGGTGTGTTCTTTATAGTTACATTCACAATATATGATGTATCACCATCTGATGGTGGAGCAAACTGGGATTGTATTTGCGACAATTAAATGGATGTTTTACTCTTTTTCTAATTCTATGGAAGAAGATATGGTGTTTACAAGATACAAGATTTGCCCATTGATTGTACTGTTGTTGAAGCATGTTAAATTTGTTTGACAGTACTTCAAAGTTAAACTTCTATTTGTTCATCAGCGCATGCATCATTGGGCAAAATGAAATTTTCAAGTTGAAATTGTTCATTAGCATAGCAACAATTCTCTGAGTTTTATTTTCACTTCAAATGAGTAAAATAAGCATTTATAATAGTTTCATATATATTTTTTTTTCATAATTGGTCATGTCCCCCCCCCCCCCCCCATCTTTTAAATCTCTTTATTTTCTTGCTTTTAAATTGGAAAAAGTAACGTTAAGGGGAAAAAAGAAAGGAAAATTTTAAAAAAGCCAAATAAAAGACCACTTGTTGGCTGAATAATGGAGCAAGGAAAAGGCATTGTGCAATTTGTATTTTGTAGTCAAATATGGGCTGCCTGCCTGCCTGCCTGCCTGCTTAATTCTTTCAGTTTTGTCCATAAATTCCACATTTTGGCCTTCAAGATCTTTGTTCAACAAGCAAGACATCATACACAAATATCTTTGTTCATATTCAAATGTTTATAATATCAAAAGATTATGAGTTTTAATTCCTGACCTCCGACTTCTAAGTCTGAAGAAAAAAGTATCTTTGTTCAGGAAATGAAAGATTATTCAAGTTGGCGTAAATGACAGTTTAAAGCCGCAAGACAACTGGAATCAATTCAATTTAAAGATAAACAAGATAGTTTTTCACATATAATCAGGAAGTAATGCCTTAAAAAATTGTTATATTATATGCAACTGTGTTTGCCAAAAAACCCTTTAAGCATTGCTTGATGAAGCTGTAACAGCTTCCACCATATTCCCATCCCTGGTAAGATGATCTAGGAAACAACCATATCTGATGTGATTTGGAGTTGCATCACTAACCAATGGGTAATAGTTCCTTACAGAAGAGCTCAGCCTGATCCATTAATCCAGCCTTACACAAACCATTTGTCAATGCAGTGTATGTTATATAATATTTGGAATGCATCATTCTTCCAGCATCCAAAGGCCAAATGCCTCCCTAATATTCCCTGCCTTGCCTTGTGTCTATCAATCATGCTTGTGTATATTACATTTATCAGGGTTCAATCCATGATCATGCATCTTCTTCAAAAGACCAAATAATGATCTAGTATCATGTTCTCTTACAGTTCCATCTGTAAGGATAGCATAGCACACAAGATCCATGACTACTCTTTCCACCATCTCCGAATCTTCCTTCTTTGCAATATCCATTTTCCACACTATACATATGCAAGAATCCCTTTTTGCTAGTTATCCTCGTTAGTGAAGCAGTCTTTTTTGATTGACCTAGTGGATTTCATGCATCACTCATTTGCTCATGCTACATGTTGAATCAAATAATCGCAATACATAATAAATAATCCTTTCTACTATTATAAAAAAAAAAGTAAATATTGCCTGCGTTGGGTATGATCCCATCCAGAATCGATTCCACTTCTCTCTCCCCTTGTATTAATGACCAAAAAAAAAAAGGAAATGTAAATATAAGATTTTAAAAAATTTCGTGTGCTTTGCAATATCCCATTTTATGAAAATTACTGTAATTTTATAAGATGCTAAGAGCTAAAGTAAAAATGTTCATGAAATTTTACAATGTCAAGATCAATGACTAAAATGGATCATTCTAATAAATCTCAAGGACTACATGTAGGCGGCGGGGTTTAGCGCACGCCCAAGTGTTGGCGACCCTCGTGAGAAATACGATGTAGGTCTAAAAAGCCTACTCGGAGATGGAGTCGCCACCCGGGTGAAATCCGGGACACACTTTTACGGCAACTGGATCCCACGGAGGTTCCCAGAAGCCGTCATCAGAGAACAGGCTCGGAAACTGGGTATGGACGTTTGAATGTCCACCCGATCTGGCGATCGGCCTCCGTTTGTGTTCGTGTTTTATTATCTTTTGATTATTCAATTGTTTCTTTATTAACATGCGATTTGTGTTGCCTTCAATCAATGGTTCAATTTTACATTTAGTTCAAGTTTGCACATTATCCATGTTCATGTATATTGGTCTCGTTGCTCACAAAAGTAAACTTAATATACAACCATACATTCCAAATAAACGGGGGAGGGATTATGGATTACATCACTTGAAATAAACAATGAAGTAATTAAACCGCTCAAGAACTAATTAATACAAATATACATACTTAATGATCCACAGATCACTCTTAGGAATTCCTGCAAGACAAACATTCGCCTTTTCCCACAAGCCGGGAACTCAGCTGGTTAGCTCACAAGCGAAAGTCTTTAAAACGAGAATTCAAGCAATTCATAGTCATATATACAAATACATATATAAACATGATGCTCTTTACTCACATAATCACAAAGAATTAGTGAAAGCATGCATAAACACGTATATACATCGTTACAGAATGAAAATCTCACATGTAAGAGACATACAATAAATATAACATCAAAGAACAAGAAAATAGACATGTGAGGATTATACTAGAGGCGGAACAGGGCGTCCATCGCCCTGTTCAAGTGGCGTTCGCCACTTGTCCTTCTGGTCAAGTGGCGATCGCCTAGTGGGAAGAGGCTAACGCCTCTTTAGGAGGCGATTGCCTCCTCAGGGGGCGGTCGGAACTAGGCAAGAGGCGATCGCCACCAGGCACTCTGGCCAGGTGACGATCGCCTCCTGAGGAGAAAGAATCGCCTCCTAAGGAGGTGATCGCCCCCTCCACAGGGCGATCGAAAATCAGCAAACTAACTAAAAAAACTTCTATCAAAAGAAACTTAAACGTGCATAGATTCAAGATGCTAAAACCAACTGAAACTTCAATAAATCACATTATAAGCATGCTATTTCACATAACAATCACATTTATATCATGTTATGGCAAGAAAATTCAAGAAATGGATCAAATAAACACTAAATGCTTTAATGTGAAGAACAAGTGAAGATATTTACTAATGAAGCTTCTTTTCAAATTGATTCACCCTCAGAGATTGAGTAAGAGCTCTGATCTAGCTCTGGTGCAAGTGATTGCCTTCCTCTCCCTTGAGAATTCCCTCCTAGACTTGTTCTTCTCTCTTCTTCTTATAGGAAAATCACCCCTCTTGCTCTTCAAAACCCCCCTCCTTTCTCTTCTTCTCTGGTTTTTTTCTCTTCCAGAAAACGAGCTCCTCTTCCCTCTCTCCCAGAATTCTTTTTCTCTTCCAGCCAAAAGTCCCTTCTTCTCTCTCTTTTCCCTCTTTTCTACCCTCTAACCAAACCCCATCACCTCACTATACCTCCCCCACTCCTCTCTCTTCTCCAGCCCTGAAATCCAGCTTCATTACGTGCTGAAAACGGAGGTTAGGAATGGGGGCCCCACCTCCTGCTAATTACATGCTGCATTTAATGCAGCATGCAAGTGGGGGCCGAAGAGGCGACCGCCTCCTCGAGGGGGCGATCTCCCCTTGGCTAGGAGGCATCGCCTCCTGGGCCTGGGCCTGGATGGGCCGGGCAGGCTAGGCTGGCTGGACTCGGGTTTGACGGGCCTGACTCTTCTAAATGGATTCTCAAGGGATTTGGGCTCTCTTTCTTGCATTCGAATCTCGTTCTCATCATCGGGCTTGTTGCGGGCCGGCTAAAC
>CATIWK010146972.1:0-32775 GCA_949634005.1 Mallotus japonicus | reverse complement strand
AAATATTGATAATCTTAACAAAATAGAAAATAAGTTTTTGGACAAACCCATTATTTGGTCCCCCAACTATAGGGATTTTCCACACTTGGTCCCTAATAATTTATTTTGAAGAATTGAGTCCCTCAACTTTTATTTTTTTTTTAATTTCATCCTTTTTTCACTCAGAATGCCAAATTGAAGATGCTGTCGTCTTCTGTTGAGTCATAAAAGCACATCTCAACCAATTATTGGTTGTGAACTTGATCATTTGAACTTAATTTCACTGTTGATTGTGAGTTGCATCAAGCTATTGATGCAAATTGTTTGTTTTTGACAGCTGGTTTAGACATGTTTTTTGTTCAGATGTGCTTTTATAACCCAACAGAAGACGACATTATCTTCAATTTCGCATTCTGAGTGCAAAAAGGATGAAATTAAAAAAAAAATTAAAGTTGGGGGACTCAAATTCTTTAAAATAGAAGACAAGGGACCAATTGCAAAAAATCTGATAAGTTGGGGGACCAAATAATGGGTTTGTCCTAAGTTTTTTCAATTCCAACTTATAATGGTGAAGTTAATATATAATATGGTGAAGCTAAGTGTCTTGAAGTCAAACTTGTTGCGGAGTTTCAGTTTTCAAAAGCCACTAATTCCTCTGTTTAATCAATATCAAATCTCTGGTATCTTCATTAGTAGGATAAGAAATTTCATACTATAATATGATAGTGAGACATCAACTGTTTTAACAGTTATTTGGCGATATTAAATATAAAGATTCTCACTAAATACAATTGGTATAGTTGAAAGAGAGGTTAAAGGTTTTGATATATATGTGGATGGCATTGAACTGATGATGTTCAAGTTCAACCCACGACGAATAATTTCAATGCTGAAATATGTCCTCAATCAGGCATGCATTTTGTAAGTTTGGATGAACTTTTTGAAGCATATTAAAAGCATGATAAGTTGAAAGGATTCTCTATGGCAAAGAGAGAAGGACACAAGGGCAATAATGGTGCTAGAAAGTATCAGCAATTAGTTGCAATAAAGGTAGAAAATTGAATGCCCAAAAGAACACTAAGAGGTCAAGCTACCCTGAACGTTTAAATGTTATGAGGAGAGATGGGGTTTGAGTTGTTAGTTCAATAATAAAAGAACACAACCATGAGCTGATCCCAAACATGAATATATTACTGCTTGCTCATATGAAATTGAGTCCCAACATGAAAGGAATGCTTGTAGCATATGGCATTAGGCCATGCAAAATTATTATAGCCTCAGTCTCCTTTGACTCTTAATGAAATTCTTATAGTCCTTCTGCATACGGAGAATTTCATAATTTTATCACATTTGACACCACATATCTCGATAACCGATACAAGATGCCATCTGCTACTGTCGTTAGGGTGAACCACCATGGGCAATCTATCATGTTAGTCGTGCTTTAGTTTCCCATAAAGATGTTTAATCATTCATATAGCTTTTCTCAACATGGTTAGCTGCCATAGGCAATGTACATCCAACAACCATAATTACTAATCAATGTGAGAGCAAAAAGCGGGCTGTTAGGGAACTAATGGCCAATATTGTGCACTACTTTTGTTTGTGGCATATAATGTGCAAGGTATTTAAAAAATTCAAGCACGTAAGGGAATTCGCTAAAGCTGCTATTGGCTAATTTTTGGTTTTGAGTGAATGCGAGTGTGCTAGAGGAGTTAAGTCCTCAAAATATACTCACTTCTTTCAGACTATTTGTGGATTCCTAAACGCCTTTACCATAATTTGTTTGGATTTCACACAGATAAAATAAAATTGATAATAAAAGAGGCTATTTGGGAAATTGTATTGATTTTTATAGCTTAATACAAAATGTAAGACGAATAAAAGGAAGACAACGATATTGATAGACAAAAGAAAATGATAGTGATTGCTAAAATGATTGGTTGATAATGATTGTTGATTGTAGATGATGATGGATGCCTTCTTAATCATTTTGCACCTTTTTATACTGGTAGAATTTATTTCCCCAAGTAAATTTTACAACTGAAGAGTTTTTCCGTTTTGGAGAATAAATTTATATAAGTTCTTCATAACTCCACTGAGCTCTTTTTCCCCAAGTCAGTGATCAGTCTGCTTCTGGAATTTTCTCACTCTCTTAATCACCAAGTTTTGCAAAATTGGGCTTTTATTATTTATTTGGGCTTTTAATTTAAATCAAACTTAAAATAGTGGGCTCATAATTTCTTTGGCCCAAAATTTTAATTTGGGCACAAACAATGCCCCCACATGTTATTAGCTTGGGGCAAGCCCAATGCTAATTAACATGTAATCAAGTCCATTAACATAGCCTATCTCCTTATATATGCAAGAAACATGAATTTTTGCCACCAAATTTTCACCTTCTACCTCAATTTTCTTTGCTCTCATGCCTAGACCCAAGGTGAAATTTGGTGAACTAGATAAATTTTACTGGAGAGTAATTGCTCCTCGTGATGCCAAACGAAGCCGAGAAGAGTGGGAGCACAATAGAGCTTATCATGACCATTTAGACAGACTGTGGGAAAGATGTGAATGGGCTAAAAAATACTATAGTCCTGAGACTTCTTCATCTTCTGCACAAGAACCTTCTCTCAAATCCCCATATCATTAAACTTCAAATGCTTAAATGCAAAATTCAAAATTTTTAATTAATGAGCATTTAACTCCTCCCAACCATCATCCTTCAATTTCTCCAAATTTTCATTAAAAATTAAATTTAAATGAACCAAATCCCCAAACAAAATATTTCCAAAATTTATTTGTTCAAGAACCCAGTACTTCAAAACCTTCAATTTTAACCTCTCATTCTTTAATTTCTTTTTTAAATAAAAAACCAAAACCCTTAGAATTTAGCTTTAAAAATTCCCAATTTAATCAAACCTTACATTCTAATTTTCCCTAAAAATTTACTTCTTCTTCCTCTTTTTTTCCTTTTTTCCCTTTTTCTTATTTCCCCCATTTTTCCTTTTCTTCTCCTCAATCTTTCGGTTGCTCTCCTATCACCGGATAGCAGCCAACATTGCCACCTCACCCGAATAGTAAGGACCCGCTGCCACTAAATCATCATTGCGAGCAGCGGAGGCTGTTGTTCCTGCTTGCGACGCATAGCCAGGCAAGCAGCGAATTACTGCTTGTTCTCGCCTCATCACCAGCGAGTAGCAGCACGTTGTCACTGCTGCCACCGAAGATCTCCAAGCAACTAACGCTGTTTCTGCTTTGCGAACCGACCACTAGCAACCCACCAGCTCCACACGGTCAGCAGGGAATGTCCTGCACTCTCCACTTACTACTACCACACTTGCGAAGTCATCTTCAGGCAGCATACCAGCATTGATCTCCACTCCCTTATCAATTGTAATTTCCCCAATCTCCAATGAATTTTTCAGTTCTACCACAGTTGCTAAAACTCCAGTCACTGGATTTACAATTTTTGCAAACTGTCTGGGCAAGTTCGGATAATTTTCTAAAGACAAATTCTTCTCCAAAACCTATTTCCCAAAGCACAAAAGAGTTATTTTTGATTATCTTCTTATGAACCTTGTATTATTTGATAATTAATCTTGAGATTAATTGCTCTTGTGATTTTATGGTTTGTGATTTGGTGCTTGTAATATATTTTCCTCTTTAGAAAATATTTAGCCAAAAATTATATTCATTTTTTGGCATTGCTAAAAAATTGCATTACTATGATCCTAGCAAAAATTAATGTGTTGTAACTCTCTGCTTTCTTTCCGAATTTATTTGCTAGCTCTTTTGCATCAATGAGATGAGGTGTGGTTTTTGTTTATGAAGAGAATGCTTGCTTGAATATTGATCAATATTTGCTTGGTCGAACGTTGTTAATTCCATACTTATGGCCATTTTCCAAGACTTGTTCATTTTTGGGTGCTTTGAGATATGTTGGAGCTTAACGTAAATATTTGTTAGCTGAAATTTATTGATTTTGGTTCATTTAGTCTTGTAGAAATTCGGCTTTATTTTGGCAATCCCATGCCAAAATCTTCAATTTTCATGAGAAAATAATCTCAAACCCTTAGCCAAATTATTCCAATTTTGATTTGGCTATATCACTTGCTAATTAAAATGTGGCTTTATTTTTGAGGAATAATGCTTTGGTTGCTTAAATATTCGGCCAAATTTAGCTTAACCAAAAAATTATTTTTTTTTTTTCGATTCATCATTAGTTCCTTCAAGAAAATTTTATTTTTGGCTCCTTGAATATATTTTGGAAACTTATGCCAAAATAAAATTGATAATGCATTCGAAAATATAAACCTTGCATATTTTGATCTTGCAATTTGCTTGTACTTGCTTATTTGGCCAACACTTTTATGCTCAAGAGCAATACTATCTTGCTTAAATATTTAAGCTGGCCAAATTTATTTTAACCAAAATACTGAAATTTTGGTTTGCCATTAGCTCTCTTTAAAATTTTGGCTTTAAGATAGTCCACCAAAAATCCATGCATTAATTCTTGATTTTATTCCTCTTTATTGCCAACATCTTATGTTTCACATATGGCCACATGCATATTTAGCTTAAAGACCATAAGCTTAATGCTAATTTATTTAATCCTAATAGCAACTTAATTTGCATTTTAGCATTAAGTCACTTTGGCACGTGGGATGGCCTCTACATACTTGTTCTCCTTTTAGCCAAAATACACTTGTTTAACTTTGAGAGTTAAAAATTTTGGTTTAAATTTGGCAATTGATTTTAAAGCATAGGGCATCTCTTTATTTTGCCAAAAATTGTCTTCTTTAAACATTCATGGATGTCTTCAAAGTACATAACCATATTTTGGTTTTAGCTAAAAATTTAATTAGCCTAGCATTTGGCCAATTATTTTAGAAATCTTATTGGCTTTCACCACTTGTTCTAGGCCTCTATGTCTTGACTAAGTAAAAAAAATGCCATTTAAACTTAGCTCTTTAAATCTCTTCTAAATTTCAGCCGAATTTTAGAAGAATTTCTTAGTTTTATCCTATTTTATTTTAGCATAAGGTGCCAAAATAAAATTATGGGAAATAAATATTATTCTTTTATTTGCAAACCAAGAACTTTAATTCACAAAATAATTTTAGCTTCCATAGCCAAAATATGAATTATGCTTCAATCTCTTATTTTTAGCAATTTTAGCCAAAAATTATTTCTCTTGGATTTTTGGTAGAATTTGTTGTGCCATACCTTTTATGTCATGTCTTAATCATTCTAAATATTATTTCCATGGTCACTTAAACTTGTTTTTGTTGCTAAAACCTGGAAATATTTTAGCAAAATTCTATGGATTTAATTCTCAAAGCTAACTTATGAACCAAATTAATAACATTTCCTAGCATCACTTCATTTTTAGCCCCAAGTTTGTTACCACACTACTTGTTGGCCTCAATAGCTCATCTAGTGATATTCCAAACATGACCAGTACATCCATGATAACTTGTGGGGCATACCCTTATGAATGGCGCAGCTAGCCTTGTCATCAACATAGTCGCCAATCTTGAAGGTTCTCAAATAAGTAGTTGAAGGAATATAACCCTTCTTCTTAAAAGGATGAGCAAAGAGATCCCTTGTTTGGGTAACATGTTTTGCCAATATCTTCCTTTCATACTCATTGCTTGACTCTTTTTTTTTTTTTGCTAAATTTTGGCCAACATAAGGGACTTCTTTTTGGCTAAAATTTTAAATACCCTTTAGGCAGACCATAGAACTCCAAAAATCTTTATGCAACTTAATTCTCAAATTAAAGCTATTTTAGCCTTTTAGGCCAAAATAAACTTATTAGGACTTTTATCTTTACTCTCTTAGGAATCTCATCTCTCTTGCCTTGAGGAAACAATAAAAAAGGCACCATTCCTTTCTTTTAGCAACATTCTCCCAAATTTATTGTAGCAAAATTTGCCAAAATTTTAATTCTCTGGGATTTATCCATTCAATTTAGTTTGCATAGAGCATTCCCTTGGTTGACTATATTCATTCCCTTTGCATGCCAAATTTCTTGGGGAAAAGGCTTTTTACTTATTTTCTGTGCAAATTTTCACATTTTTAGCCAATGATGGCCAATAAAATGTTAATGCACCATTTATTTAAGTATGAATAATGCAAGCTAGCATGTGGTTTAGAAAACCACAGCCACTTCTATTTATTTTCACAGAGCAAAATTACTTATTATAGCAATAAATAGCCAAAATTATATCCATTTGCATAACTCATTATATTCCAAGGAACTTATTATTTTAAAGCCAAATTAATTGTAGATTTAGCCTTTATTTTGTGATTTATTTGCCTGAGAATTATGAAAATATTCATTTGCTCTTAATTTAACTATGTACCTTGGAGATTTCTGATTTTATCTTGAACTTAACTTTTCCACAACCTTCTCATTGCTTGTTTATTTTTCATTGAAAATGAACCCACAGTCCTTGGGTAGTCCAAGCCATCTCCCAGCTCTATTAGCCTCAGACCGTAGTACTGCTTTCAACTATACGACAGAACATGTATCCCTTTAATTTCTACTCTATTTAAGCATTTAGAGCAATTTCTTACATTAATCTCTTATTTGACCAGTTAATAGCCCTGTGTTCTGCCCTTGCTCCTAAGATTCCTGTTCTTTCTGAGGAAGCTATGGATGACCTTGAGGTATATCTTATTTTATGTGGCTATTTGAAAACCAAATATCATTATCCAATTCCATTATTCTTTCTCCCTTTTAATCATTCAATATTTTTAATCTCATAGGAAATGAAACTCAAGATTGTTAAGGACATACAAGTGGGTCATTACCCAGACTTTCTTAACATCAGGTAGATACTCTTCACCTTTTTTATTCATTTAACCTTTTTTTATTTTCATTTCTTACCTGAGTTATAAATTTCAGGTATCTTTCATATAAAGGCAAGGATGGCACTCCACTCACGTTGTTACCTCATCCTTCTTGTTCTATTCCCAAAGAAGGTCCTCTACTTCCTTACCTTGGTTCTTCAGCGAAAGATCTTATTTTCCTGAGAGACTGCCAAGCTACACCATCCCATCCTAAGTCTTGGGTATGACCTTCCAAGGAGTGGAATAAATGGGTTGAAAGGCTTAGACCCAAATGTAATCTCACGTGGGATGCACTTGGTATTTCAAAGCTAATTGAGATGACAAAAGCCCATCACTTACCAACCTTTCCTTCTTTCTGCAGCACTCAGGTTCTGGTCCCCAACTTGCAACTGCTTTGTTTTCCCTTTTGGGATATTACCATTATGTCTTCGTGATGACTAGTCTACTTATCCTAGAAGATGATGTTGTTTGTCTGATTGATGAGTTCAAGTATATATAGACCGATATATCTTCTAGGACTTTTGATATATACCCCAAAGTGATTTCTCATTACTTGTTTCTATCTGGTCCCCCAATCTATTGAAGAACATGTAGCCTTTCTCTGGGTCTTAGTTTATAAATATATCTTATGTCCTACCTCTGCTGGACCCAGTGTCGAGTATATTCCATTAACTAAGGCTTTAGCAACTAGAGACCAATTGACTTTGGGATGTATTTTTCTGGGTAGTCTGTACTCTAACCTGAGAAAAAGTGTCACAAAGGAGCCTTTTTATTATTTGGGTGGAGGAACTTGGTTTCTGCAGTCTTAGCTTCCAACCTATTTCCCTAAGTTGAATGATGATTCATCAGCTCCTAGTGGTCTATCCCTTGCATGATATTGGTGGTTCCTTAATCTCTTCTGTATGTTCCTGAAAATATGAAGAGCTTCTTTCTTTTTTTTTTTTATGAAAATGAAGAGTAGGGATAAGAGTAAGTTGTCTTTGTTTGAGAGTCCTATTGATAGACCTAGGTGGCTTAACCATTTTATTCAGTTCTCTGATCTTCTCCATTAATAGATTTTTTATAGAGTCACCTCTCCTAGGCCTTTCATTTTAGGTGGCAAGTATGCATTTAGATGAGATAGTGGCCGTCCCTACACTACACTCTTTTTTGAGTTTTACCTGCCATTCTTGTGTAGCCACCAGTTTGGCCTTGAGCATCCTATCCCTCCTTCCCATTTGAGCGCCGATATCATTCCTCTTTTCGATGTCAATCCCCTTTCTTGCTCTAGGGAGGTGATAATAGAGATCCATAAGGGATTGAGACACCTTTCATACCGTGTTGCCATCATGGGTTTTAGTGATGTTGTGAATTATGAGTAATGGTGGAAAGCTAAGTACGAGGAGCTAATATTGTTTGCCTTTGATGAGGATAAAGGTAAAGACTTTTCACTTTCCTTATTTTATTTTACTTTCATTTATTGTCATACTAACCTTTACCTTCTTTGCAGCTACTTTTATTCCAGGAGAGAGTGATATAGCTTTCTCCTCTAAAAGCAAAGGAAAACAAGTCTTGGAAAGCTCTAAAAAGAGAAAGGCGGTTATTCCACCTCCCCTCCAAGCTGCAAGTCCTCAAAGCTTAGTGCTCTTCACAGTTCTTCCAAGGGAAAGAGCCAGAAAAGAATTGAAATTGAAGAAATTGAGGATGATGATGAAGAGAGTGAAGAACTACCTCTTGGCTCCAATAAGTTCTTATTTCTTTTATTTTCATTTATATATTTGCATATTATCTCTTTTAATCCTTAAATTCCTTGGGGAAACAGCTAATACTCGAGGTAATGAGGAGCCTACTCTTCCCCATGACCCATATTCTCCTATAAGGTCTTTTTTTACTGAGGTAGACACCTCATTCCGCTTGTAGTAGACCACCCCTAAGATGAAAGCTAAGAATCCTTACTTGTACTTATTTAATTATTTAATTATTTTTAAATTTTCTTACTTGTACTTATTTAATTATTTTTAAATTTTCAATTAACCTGTATTAATTGCTTTAATTAATTTCTGTAGGATCCAGATACTTGGTGTTCCATACTTGATGGAGATATCTCTTTAGACTTGAGTTTCTTAGACACCTATTCTACTGAGTACAATCATGACTTTAACTCTACTCCAAATGAAGAACAAGTCACCAAAGCTAAGGAGTCATTGAAGGCTATTTCCAATATGGAGATTGGGTCACTGAGGGAGACTCAAAAATCTAGCCTGCTAGTAGATCTTAGCATCCTGGAGTATATTATTAAATTCCCAACTATTTCTTCTTTGAGAGAGCATGTTGTTTCGAGTTTCTCTCATTTAGATGAGGCTATTGCCAGCCAGTATGATGCTTCCAAGCATCTTAGCTCCTTTCATCAATAAAAAATGGAGTTCTTAGCCTAGAAACAAAACACACAGGAGATGAAGTCTAAAGAAACTAAGGAAAAAGCATCTTTTGACAAATTAGTTGCAAAAATCACTGATTTAGAAGCAAGATTGATAAGGCTGAGAAGATGGAGATACTTAAGAAGAGTAAGACTATGGCATCAGAGTTTCATCAAGCTATCTCTAAAGCCAAGGAAATAGGGAAATCACTGGTTGACCAGAAGGAGGCTGTACTTGAATGGAAGAAACAAGAAGAATAAGTCCTCTCCACTAAAAAGAAGTGTTTAGAGATATGGGACAATTTCAAAGGGTTTGATTTTGATTCTCTTTAACTCTTTATAGGGCTTAAACTTATTTATTACATGACTTGCATTGCTGATGGCCTTTTAAGTTAGTTTATGGATGTTTTACATGGCTTTGTGCCTTTTATGATTTTATATGGATTTATGGCCTGTAACTGGATACTTAGAACTTATTTGGCATTTCATGGTGAACTTGTATAGATGAATTATTCTAGAAATTTACTTGCTTTGCTGAATTTATATATTCTCACGGGACAAATCACACATTTTGCATCACAACCATGCATTGCATACCCAAAGGCTCAATTTTCAGCAGAAATGCTGCTGAAATTTCATCATTTTACTATTTATAGCACTGTTCACAACAAACTTTACTACTTAATTAAAGCCAAAATGACTCACAAAAATAAACAAACTTTATTTATTATTCATTCAAAAAGATAGCTACATATGCCATCTTACATAAAAATAAAATAGAGTACCACCAACATAATTTGGTGATCACTTTTGGCCAAAGGCCAATTATAAAAATTCAGTCTCTCTCTCATTTCCCACATAGTGGGAAAATACTTTTTTAAATAGTTGCAATCGATGAATCTTTTATGTGAAACTTCTTCCAAGCTTTCTAATCAGTATGCATTGCTATCTAAAACTTGATGAATTTTAAATGGACCTTCCCAATTAGGAGACCATTTCCCTAACTCCCTTTATTTAGTTCCAAGTGGCAATATGACTTTACAAACCAAGTCTCCTACATCAAATTTATTCTTTTTTATTCTTTTATTATAAAGTCTGGACACCTTCTTCTTTTGAGCTATCATACTGGTAAAAGTTCTAAATCTTTCTTCATCCACATTTTTCAATTCCATCAACATAGCCTTAGAAAATTCTGTTGGTGTCAAATCATTTTGCTTTGCAACTCTTAAAGAAGGGACACACACTTCCGAGGGTAAAATGGCATCATGTCCAAAATTAAGGGCAAAAGGGCTGGTACCAATGGCTTCCCTTTTTGATATTCTATATGCCCAAAGAGTTTTAGATAGAATTCTTGGCCAATCCTTTGGGTTATCTTCCAATATTTTTTTCAGTATGCCAATGATAATTTCGTTGGAAGCCTCTATCACTGTTTCCCTAATATTTTCCTCTTTACTATTTGGCTCACTTGTGACTTATGAGACTACATTTTTAAGACTTCCACCTCTTACACCTTGTACATAAACTTGAATCATTATATATTCATTTCCATCACTTAACAATTCACTATGTTCATTACTTCTTTATCATCCTTCATATATGCTAATCCATCATTTAATGATAGTCATGGAACCCTATAAAGAAATTTAACCTTTCTATATCCACCAAGTCTAAACACCTTATCCTATATGTATTTAACCTACGTCTAGGCATAATTTCTCCACCTAAGTAAACTAATGCCCCTCCTATATTTGCAAATCCACCACCGTGATGATTATATATTGAAAACTCTTCCATTATGTAAAATTAGTTAATGAAAATATACATTATTATAGAAAAATCATAATATTTAACCAAGTGAGCTCAGATGCATTTAAATATTCAAACTTTATATTTTAATGTCCATCCAAACGACAATTTGCTTAATAAAAAGATAGCAAAAGGGAAATTCTTTAACTTTATGTAGTAAATAATGATTAACAACAATTATCAGAGAGAATATTGATTGCTTTGAGACCAATTTATGCATGTACAAAAAAAAAAATCTTAACTAAACCAATAAATATCGAAAATATCAAATCTACTAATAACCATGATTTAACAAAACATGAGGGCAAAAATTACCTTAATTCATTTCTTATATTAATGGTTCAGTTCATGCATAGTTGTAAACTCTTATTTAGGCTCTATAAATCGTTGTGTTATTCTTCATTACTTTCAGTCAATGGACTTTTGCTTCAATGTATCAAATGTTACAGTGGATTTTAATATGCTTTTTAATATGTTTTACAAGTATTGATAGAGAATTATATAGGATTCACTATAGTTACATCAACAATTTTAGAAGGGAGGAATTTTAATTGAGAGAGATGATAAAATTGGGTTTCGAAATGGGGGAAGTGCGTTTTTTTACTGCTTCTGATTTTTTTAATTTCATAGATAACTTTTTTATGTAGTGGTCTTGTGAGAACACCAAAACAACATTTGCTTCTTCTATTCAATTATTGTGTGACAAGGGGTTTATAAGTTATAAATTAGGTGAATTGAGGTGTTCAAATGATTAAAAATGCAAGTAGGTGTGTTAAAATAACAAAAATTGCCAAGTTCAAGGGTGGCATAAGTATTATGCCATTAAATTTCAAAGAAAATTTCCATATATATAAACAAGCACTTGTATTAAGAATAACTCGATTGTTATTGTTTACTGTAATCAGCTATTGCCATTTGAATTAACAAACTAGGACTAACATGGATATATTTAAAATCTTATAGGACTTGACTGTTAAAGATATTTCTTTTAGAACTTAATTGTGAAAATTGAATAACTTATAGGACTAAACATTTCATTATCCCAAATTATAAGGTGTTCATGGAACAAAATTTAATTAGAAGGGGTGAATATAATAAAGTCAACAAGTTCAGGGGCAGTATAATGCGTTTTACCATTGAGTTATGCCAGTTTGGCTGTGCCTGAACAACTGCTGCTGCTGCTGCTGCTGCTTCTTGCATGTTGTTGATTCATCGAGGGGATTTTTTTTTTTTTAAATTGAATGGTGATTTTGGTTTTGTTTATTTGAGGTAAGAAGATATCTGATTCATTTAGAATATGATAATTTGAAGGATTATGGTTCATTTGAATGCCAAAATGAACTGATCGAAATTCAATCAGAATGATTTGATCGATTTAGGGCTTTTGTTTGTTTGTTTGTTTGGGTTTAGTTACAGATAAGAGAAGAGAAGAGAAGTGAAGAAAGGAAAATGGCAACGGCGGGATTGGCGCCGGGGCTGTCGAGGAAGTTGAAGAAGGTGTTAGAATGTCGTACGGACACTCCAGATCTCGTGGCATCTCTTGATGCTCTCTCCACTTTCTACTCCGACAACACTCCTCACTCTCGTCGCAATCTCAAATCCACCATCGAGAAACGCTCTCTTCTTATCAACTTCCATTTTCTGCAGGCCTCCGATGCTGCTCAACAGGTACACTTTTCACTCCATTTTATTCATTCATTTATTTTTTTAATGCTTCCCATATACATCAAATTTATTTTTTCTGTTTAGGCATTGGATCGCGTCGAGGATGAGGTCAATTCACTTGCTGATTGCTGCGATAAGTATGCAAATGATTTATTAAGCAGCTAATATAAGTAATGAAATTCATTTGATTGATTCATTTTCTATCACTTAATTTATATATGCCTTGTTTTTGTTTAGGATTTCAAAAGCATTGAACAGTTGTAGTGCTAGCACCGCTGATATTATCACTACGACAGAGAGGCTTAAACAAGAACTAGAAGTTACGACACAAAGGCAGGAGATTGTTTCTTTTTTCCTTCGCGATTATCAGCTCTCTAATGATGAGGTTTGAACTTTGAAACCTTACAACTTTTTTTTTAATGATTGGTTTGTATTTGCTTATAGTTTATCTTATCTCTCATTTCTTTTTGTAGATAAATGCATTGAGGGATGAAGAATTAAGTGAAAATTTCTTCAAAGCACTTTCTCATGTTCAAGAAATTCATGCCAATTGCAAAGTACTATTACGCACGCATCACCAGGTAATGTGTATGTTATAATTTCATATGATCTTTTGCATGTTATTGTATAGTATATCACCCTTGGTTATTTTCCTTCTGGAATTTGATGGTTGTTAGCTATGAACTGATGGTGGCTGACTCCAATTGTTGGACTATTGGGTACATATGATTGTATGATTTTCTTTTAGAGCCATTCCCTTTAACAAATTTCTTTAATGCTGGAGAGTGGCATACTATTTTGGAAAGGGGAGGTTATTTTCTTTGAAATTTAGTTGATTTTCCCTTTTACTAGAAAATGTTTTTGTTGGCCCCAAATACCAAAAAAATGCAGAAAATACATACTTAAATGTTGCAAAACAAATGAAGCCTAATTCATTTTGTCATGATTTCATCAGTGACTTCAAAGTGGAATAGCCTTAAACTTATAAGTTAGAATCAGTTGTGTTAAACTGTGTGCTCGATAGTTTCTGTTGAACTCGGCCAGAGCTGCAACTAAATCTAAAGTGGCACCTTGCCGTAGACCACATAATGTGCTTTTCGGCAAGGATGAACTTTGAGTCTAAAAGGACACTTGATATTCATCCAGCATTTGATTTTATGTTTTTTCTTTTAATAGTGCATGCAGCCTATCCAGAAATCCTCCTTTTGTTTAAGTAGAAACGTTAGAAATGGGACTGGTAACAGATGGAATGCATTATACAACTTGATTTTAGTGTTTCTAGCTTCATATATCCAATTTGTGGACATATACTTTTATAATGACAATAACTATTTATTGTCTCTGGTGATACCGACTCTGTTGCAGGAAGTGGTGCTTGTATATAATATGATTTTAATTTGTTCTTGGTGATTCTTTTGTTTTGTTTAAGAATTTTTCTGGATCACACTTATGCTGTATAATTTCATTCTATTCATCTCCTTTGTTTTTCCTGTTATTATTTCCAAAGCAAAATAGTAATGAGGCTAACTCACTTGAAAACATCCTCCAGCGTGCTGGTTTGGAGCTGATGGATATGATGGCAGTGTACCAAGAAGGAGCCTATGAGCGTCTATGCAGGTGAAGCTTCTCAACATGTTTGTTCAAGCACGTAAAATGCCACTCTTTCTCTCTTCCTCCTGCTTGCTTAAGGTGGTGCTATATGCTGTCTGGTTTTCACAATTAGACAAAAGTTAAACAGTTTGGATTGGATGCATCCTAAATGATAGTGGATTAATATTATCATGCAACTGTTCGCATGTTTGATGGTCTAATGATGGCTTGGTTATGGTTTTCTGATTGTTTTCTTCACGAAGCACGGGTTAATACTGTCATGTATTACTATCCAAAACATGAGCATGAAGGAAAATTGATATTATGTCTGAGTTAGCTAACATTTTTTCAGTTGTATGTAGCTTACATACTATGTTAACAGACATAGGGAAGCATTGGCACCCTTAGAAACCTAAACGTTATTAATGTGATATTTTGTTTTCTATCTAGCTCATATGCCGCAAAAGCATCCAAAAAGGTCATTCAACTGCTCTCATAGGTAGCAGTTATGAAAGTGTCATTTTGTTTTATGTTTTCTCATGTTCTCTAAAGTAACACTCAACTGACTAAGTGACTATCCAAATTAGTTCTAAAAGAAGCATTTATTCATTTCTTTAATCATCATTGTTTAGGATCAAGAGCCTCTCCTTTTTGTAAAGTTTTACACCATGCCCATATCTGGGTGATTTCACTTCAGCAACTTAGAAAATGTTAATTTATTTGATATCTAGGTGGGTTCAGGCAGAGTGTAGGAAATTGGGTGATGCTGATAATCCTGAAGTCAGTGAACTCTTAAAAACAGCAATCCGCTGCCTCAAAGACAGGCCTGTGCTTTTCAAATATTGCGCTGAAGAGGTGACTCTTGTGACCAAGCTGAATCTTGAATACCCAAAAGTTTTTAGTAGGGTGTTATAAGACCTCTCTGTTCTGACCATACAGGTAGCAAATATGAGGCACAATGCATTGTTCAGAAGATTTATTAGTGCTCTTACACGTGGGGGTCCTAATGGAATGCCTAGACCAATAGAGGTTCATGCACATGATCCATTGCGATATGTGGGTGACATGTTAGGGTGGTTACATCAGGTTTTGATTCTAGCCTTTTGAATTGATTTTATTTCTCGTTGTCCGATTTATTATTTATTAATTTATTTTTTGCTTTTTGGGGGTAAAAAAAATTCCTTGCTGTAGATCAACAATCACTTGTTGCGTTAATGCAGGCTGTGGCATCGGAACGAGAACTTGTTCTTTTATTATTTGATCCAGATGCTGTGCTAGATACTGGATCCACTACAAATCGATTGTCCAAGAGTGCAGAGAATGGTACTGGAAAGATAGAATCTGACTTGACATTTGTTTTAGATAGAATTTTTGAAGGAGTTTGCCGGCCTTTCAAAGTTAGAGTTGAACAAGTTTTGCAGTCACAACCTAGCCTTATAGTTGCATATAAACTGAGCAACACCCTGGAATTTTACAGCTACACCGTGAGTTAATCTTCACCAATCTTTCTTTTCTACCTCATTTTTATTTTAAATTCTTGTTGTTATGATGGCAGAACATTAGTTAAAGTTTAGTCTGATTAATATTTCAGTGCTGGAATTTTACCTTTGTTTTTGCTGTCATGTGCTTACCAGTCTAACAATTTTCAGTATAGTTCTCTTGTCTAGTTTCTCAATGGAATTATTATACACACACACACACACACACAAAAATATTATATAATAATATATTTATATTATATATAATAAGATAATATAATAATATCAAATAATAAAATAATAATTTTCCTGATCATAGGTGGATGAAGGAAGCTGTCATGTTCAATTTTAAAGGGGGAAGACCCTCTAGTATAGGATCCTACCCCAATTTTTCTTTTGCTATGTCCATAGAATTTCTAAAATAAGAGGATATTTATTGTAGGGAGGGATAAAAAAGAGTGACGTGAGAGAGAGGATAGAAGACAAAAGAAAAAGAGGAGACGTGTGAAAATATTCTTTTTCTTTTTTGAGAAGAAATTAAATGGCATGTGGTTTTGTGCATCATTTTTTTTCCTTTAGTCCAGCATTATATATTCGAAGTAAGCCCATGATGTCTGCCTCATCATTCTGATAGACATAAATATTAACCAGCACATAAATAATGATTTTGTTCAAGTAAATGCATAAAAATAAAGATGAAGTTCAAGTGTGCTGATGTTATTAGTTGGAAGCAAGGATCTCATTAACTGATTTTTTTTTTTTAATTATTTTCATGAAACAAAAATATTTATAATTTTTTTTTTTATAATTATGTTGTAGATGTCAGATTTGCTTGGGAGGGATACAGCTCTCTGTAGTACACTTTGGATGCTCAAAGAGGCTGCTCAGAAAACATTTTTCGACATTCTGAAAAGTCGGGGAGATAGGCTTCTACGTTATCCTCCTCTTGTTGCAGTTGACCTTTCTCCACCAGAGGCAGTGAGGGAAGGAGTTTCTATTCTACTTGAAATAATTGAGACCCATAAAAGCATGATGGTTCCTGCTTCAGAAAAAAGGCCTGATTTTGATTCAGTGATTTCTGCCATACTTGATCCTATTGTTCAGGTCTGTTTGCTTTTGTCAATAAATATAAAATTTGTATTACACTTGGTTGACTAGAACCAGGCTGTATGCTTTAAAAATATAATTATCATGAATTTAAACTATGCTTCATACTTGATATTTGCTAGTCATTTTTTACACAATTTATGTTGTCTTTTTCATCTAGAAGAGACTGAAATTTGTGCAAACTGTCATTATTACAGGAAGTGTTATTAAGCCTTCATCTTACGGGAGTTAAATCTTGTGAATAGGTGTTCTTAAAATTAGGAAAGTTTTCTACGTTAAAGGTGTTCATGTTATGTTAGCATGGATGCAATGGTAATGAAAGAAATCACTTTGATGATGACTTTCTGTTCATTAGTGATAATGCCATATTATCACCAAGATTGGTTGGAGAAAGCTAGGAAGGTTCTATTCTTATTGGGCCCATAAAGAATTATTCACTCATGAAGCAATAATTGCGAGCATTTCTTATAGCAGACCTGTGCTTTGTTGGACGTTCCTTGGTTATCAATAAACTGTAGGTATACTTGACATGGATGTAGAATTGGAATAGATGTTAATCATGATGCCAAGAGGGAAATGGTTGATTAATGCATGAGAATATGACTGAGAGAAAGATATGAAATCAAGGGAAAAACCATGTGATGTAGAACCAATAAGGAAAAATCCTTCATGGAGTAGAAAAAAACTTGATGGCCTTTTGTCCAGTTGGCTCAGACTCTGTGTTTTAGCTAAATCCTGTTGCAGTTAAAAATGATAATTTTCCAGCAGTTTCATATTAGCTACTGATGAATTTCGTCTTGAGCTGTATGTTCATTCAATTAGGTCCTTTATTTGCTACTGGGTTATTGTTTTTGGACATGCCAGAAAATGTTCCATATCAAAACTACTAAATTTTATTTATTTATTTTTCTATTTTTCAAGTTATAAACCACACCTGCACCTAATAGGATTTGAGCTTGAGTTCTAGCATTTATCGCATGCTCTAACAGCTGGGTCCTGGGATGTGATTTCCTCCGGCATACTAATTGGAGCTATAAGTTTTGTAATTTCTAATGACCATTATTGCAGTACAGTCTCCAATTTCAAAGTTAAAATTTTCCAATCATTGCAGATGTGTGAGCAAGCTGCAGAGGCACACAAGTCCAAGGGTGTTACCAACTTGTCAAGAAGAAGAACAAGTTCAGACTCTGGCCAAATTAATAAATCATCAGTTGATGCACTTTTGTCAAATAGCAACTCTATCCCTTCTTCTCAGGTTCATACTTCTGTTCTCTATTTATTTTTTCTGCAAACTTGACTTCAGACATCTTTGCTTATTATGTAGGATCACATTTTTTTCTTTTAGTGGAAACAATTGATACGAGTGTTTTTGGGCATTATTGATGAACGCTTCTAACATAGTGTTAGATATCACTTAATTTCTTCTATTGTTTAGAAGAATCTCTTGCATATGTTAAGAATTGCAAGCTATTGCTTTTTTTTTTTTTTTTTTCTGCTGGATTTTACTTTTTAATCCATGATATGTTGTTAGGATTAAGAATTTGGTCGATGATGTTTCCAATTTTTTGCATTTATGTGTATCTGGGCCATTTTCCTTATGATCATATTCTTTACCTGCAATCCTTAATATTTATGTGATTCTTTGAATCCCTGGACTTTTTTCACTGTCTGATGCCTATTATCAACTTTCCTATTGCACAAGTAGGCTTTTGGAAGCTATTCTTGTCATTATAACATGAATTGATGATTTGCATCTCAGAAGGTACTTCAAAAAATAGCCAAAGCAAGTTAGGAACATGTGCTTTTTACCCAATTCTGTGAGACTGACACATTATAATACCCTCCAATTGTCCTCTTTCCAACGTGTCACCTTTTGATAGTTGCAGATGACAAATGAAGAAAATGTTAATTTGCTTTAATGTGATGCAAGTTGTCCAAAATATTGTGATGAAACTTCTGTGCTTTTTATTTATTCTTCCAAATGGGTCTTTCACTAGCTAACATGATATGGATCCCTGCAGAATAGTGAAACACCTTCAAAGATATTCCTCATCAACTGCTTGTGTGCTATCCAACAACCATTGTACAGACATGAAATTGCAGCTGACTATGTAAAAAACCTTGGAAAAATGATAGATAATCACATGCATGCTCTTGTGGCGAAAGAAGTCGATGCCATTCTAAGAAGATGCGGCTTGTCAAATAAGATGTTGCATTTTCACAATGCAGTAAGCAATGAAGTTGGGGATACAGCAGTTGATGTGCCACTTGCACAGATGGAAGACACTTCTCCAGCCTCCCTTTCAGAGTCTTTGAGGGCTTTCTTTGGGCTTATATTAGGAAGTGAGAGTTCCCTTCCTGAATTTGAACAGATGCAGGTTCCAAAGTTGCGTTCTGAAGCTTGCCTTCTGTTGGCAAGGTCACTCGCTGAAGCTTATGAACTTATATACACAGCCATTATGGATCCTAAGAACGGCTACTCAGAACCCAAATCGTTGGCAAGGCATCCACCCGATCAGATACGGACCATTTTAGGAATATGAAGATCTACAGAATCAAATTTCGGAAATTTTTTATTCTCAACCGTATTGGGTTTAACAAGATGAGTTGTGATTTCCATTTGATATCAATATATATTTTTGGCATAATATATTTGTGGCCCCTTGTACTTAGCATAATTTGTCAGTTTGATATCTCAACTTACAATTTTGTCATTTCAATACTTTGTTTTTTTGAAACCTTGTCATTTCAATACTTAAACTTGTTTAAAATGCACTAATCTGATGACATAATGTATTTACCACCTTCTGTATTTGTCACTTTTTGTTAGTTCGACGCCTCTATTTGTAATTTTTGGTCAGTCAAACCCTTAAAATGTGGCAAATGTTGATTTGCTATTTCATGTTACATGTACTGATAGGGGTTTTAAAATTGTATTTTAGGTAAGTTCAAGTGTTAAAATGACAAAATTATAAGTTGAAGTATTAAACTGACAAAAAGTGACAAGTACGGGGGGCTTTGGATTTATTATGCCAATATTTTTTGATATGCACTAGTGTAGGTCATAGATGAGTTCTTTTTGATATACTACAATAATTATTCATCATCAGATGAATCATGAAATATTTAATAGAGTTATGTTTTGTCATGAAAATTTGTTCTGTTCTATATTGTATGCAAAATGACCATCAATGAGTTGAAGAATTTTCATTTGCTGGATTTATTTAGGAGCCTATTCCTTCCAATCATTTTACAATTCCTTCCAATCATTTTACATAAGCCTAGGGGTGTAACTGAGCCGAACTAAACCGAGCCTTGACTAGCTCGAGCTAGATTCGTTTATAATCGAGCTGAGCTCATTATACCACTTGATGTTCGTGAACTGTTCGAGAGCTTAAATGAGCCCAAAAAAATTTTAAAAAATACAAACTATAAATTAAAATTATACATTAAAAATTAAAAATAAATTATTTACTAAATAAATTATAATATTTTAATAAAAATGATGATTTTATTCTAATAATATATATTTTTAAATATTTTTTTTACAATAAGAATTTATATATTATACATTTAAAATCAAATTATTAAACATTAAAATTATAAGCTGGCTTGCGAGCTTCTATTTGAGCTTGTTCGCTAACTTCACGAGCCGAGCTTTATATAATTTGAGCTGGACTTGTTTATTAAACGAGCTTCAATATACAAGCTCGAATGAGCTTTTATCGAGCCGAACACCTAGCTGCTCGCGAGCAGTGCGGCTCGTTTACACCCCTATATAAGCCTTGAATTTTTATTTTACAGTTTTATTTTTAATTGAAATTGAAAGAATGAATAAATTACACATCAGAGTTAACTTCACAATTTGATATTGTTTTCTAAATTTTGAACAATTTACTGAATTCAAGACTGAAGAAAAAAAATAATGTGGAATTATATGATGATATTATGCGACTGAAATATTGTTTGTGTTATGGTATCTTTCTCTAAATAATGACTCTTCTTGTGATACATATATGTGTATTTATATAAATAAAACTAAAAATTATATATATATATATATAAACAAAAACTAACCTAACAGTTTATTTCATTATTCTTTCTCTTCTAAGTTTCAATATTTAATTTTTTTATTGAATTTTTAGGGTTAATTACAACAAAAATGTCATAAACTGATGCAACGTGTAGCGTGATTGATCAACACACAGTTGATCAACAAAGATATACGAGACTTAATCCAGAGAACAATTAAAGCAAAAGATTTAATTTAAGTCCATTGAAAGATCTTCTCATATAGCATTAGGAACTGACAGTGACATGTACAATCATGTATTATGTGTTTGCCCTTTTGTCGTATAACACACATAACACCTAGACACAATATTTGTCACATCCCTCCTCAATCTAGGCTAATAGTATCGCTCCCAACCCTCCACAATGTCTCACTAAGCCTCCTCCATGAAAATCTCTAGTGACATTCTCACAAAGAGACGTGCAAGGAATACAAAGCTGCCCGCTCTTCATGAGAAAACAATAATGTATATAGAAATCATCACAATGTTGCTTACTCGCACAATTGGCCCATATCTATTTAAAATTATCATCTTTTGCATACAACTCTTTCAATGTCTTAAAACCCACTATCTCCCAACTTAAGTTTCTCATCAAGGCCATTCGTCGACTCAATGCATCCGCCACCTTATTTTGCTGCTGTGGCTTATGGACAAGCTTATAAGGAAATTTCCCTATATAAGTTGACCACCTTGCATGCATATCACTCCTAATATGCTTCTGTGTGCTCAAGTACTTTAAGGCCTAATGATCAGTATAGAGAATAAACTCCTTGGCTATTAGATAATGCTCTTAAGTTTTCAAAGCCCTTACAACAACATAAAATTCTTTGTCATAGGTAGCTTATTTGGGCTTAACTTCACATAATTTCTCACAAAAAAAAAGCTACCGACCTTTTTTCTTAGGAAAAGGTAGCCCCTATACCTACTCCATTAACATCACACTCCACTTCAAACAACTTCTCAAAATCTGGTAATGCTAAAACAAATGTTGTGCTTAATTTCTTTTTTATTAAAGCAAAGATATTCTTTTACTCCTCACTCCATTGGAACTTCCCCTTCTTTAAACATTCAGTAATAGGTGTTACAATACTACTGAAATGTTTAATGAACCTCCTATAAAATGTTGCCAACCCATGGAAGCTCCTTACATTACTCACATTTTTTGGTAGGCCAATCCTTAATAGCTTTCACTTTCTCTTCATCTACTCTAATCCTCCTTCCACTGCTACACCTTTCCCTTTACTTGCACCAACATTGACAATCTCTATAGTATTAGAAACAACTAGAGGTTCTTTTGCCTTGTCACTTGGAGCCTTATTGTCTACGCCTCCATATCTTTTGTAATTAACACTACGGGTTTGCTCTTGTATGAGTAATTTGGCTTTTATGAATAAATTCCTAGCCTATTGCACACTGAAAACCATCTACACCCCAATCTTGTCTCTAGTAGTCGGCTTCAACCTACTCCAATAACTTGTCGCTTATTAATTCTCACTTTTTGATAATTGATTCCTCTATACTAACCTCATATATTCAGTAGTGTATTAAGTCACACTCCTATTACCTTGTGTACATCTTTGATAAGCATAAAAAAATATAGGTCAAATGTATAGTTCACCCCTGAACTTTATTCAATTAACCTCTAGTATTTCTCAACTTTTATTATGTTCTATTCAACATTTAAACTCTTATTTTTAACCTATTTAACCCCCTATAATACATAAAACTGAAGTATTTTATAAATCAATGTGGATATGGACATAAGAAAAACTTATATAAACTAAAATAATGTTTAATGAAAGAACGAATATAATTAAAAATAATTTTTTAACTTTTTAATATTGATTTTTAATTCTATTTATATTGTTTTGAAGCTAATTTTAGCATTTTATGTATTTAAAATTATTTGAAATTAAATTTTTATCCATTTTGATATTGTATGAGTTAAATAGAATAAAAAAGTATAAATTAAAAGATAAAAAAGGTTCAAAATAAAATTCCAAGAAAGAGTTTGAGTTGTCCTATCAAGTTCATCTCAAATTCTCCTTGCATAAACTTAGAAAAGTCCTTACACAAGCAATGGTTAGTAGCACCAAAAATGATATCATCAACATATATTTGGACAATAAGTAAATCATCATGACATCTTTTGATGAAGAGTGTTGCATCAACCTTACCTTTTGAAAATCCCTTTTTTAAAAGGAAGTTGCTCAACCTCTCATACCAAGCTTTTGGAGCTAGTTTCAGTCATAGAGTGCCTTGGTTAGTTTGAAGACATGGTTAGGAAATTAATGACTTTGAAAACCTAGAGGTTGTTCAATATATACCTCCTCTTGAATGTACCCATTCAAGAAAGAACTTTTCACATCCATTTATTAAAATTTAAAGTTCATATAAAATGCAAATACAAGTAACATCCTAATGGTCTCTAACTTTGCAATAAGGGTAAAAGTTTCATCTTAATCACTATCTTCCTCTCGATTGTAACCTTTGGCCATTAATCTAGCTTTGTTCATGATTATGGTACCTTGTTCATTCATCTTATTTCTATACACCCATTTGGTACCTATAATAGGATGATTATTAGGCCTATAAACTAAGTTCCACTCTCTATTTCTCTCAAATTAACTAAGTTCTTCTTGCATTGCAAGAACCCAAAACTCATCATCTAATGCTTTATCTATATTCTTAGGTTCAATTTGAGAAATAAATATAAGATTAACTAAAGGTTTAATAGAAGATTTAACGGTTACCCCCTTGATATGTCACCTATGATGAGCTCCTTGGGATGATATTTTTTCAAGTGCCACTTTTTTGGAAGTTGCTCCATTAATATGAGTTGAGGTGTCTCCTCACTTTCTTCCTTGCCAAGTCCTTCTAACTCCAAAGATTTGATAGTTTCACTTTCTTGAACATCTTTCTCTATGAAGTCATCTTCAATATCATTAACACGAACAAGATCCTTTCTTGGATAAAATGGCTTAGATTCATCAAATACAACATGCATTAAATCTTCTACCACTAGAGTTCTCTTATTAAGCACCCTATATGTTTTGCTAGAGGTGGAATAGCCTAAGAAAGTGCCTTTATCGGCTTTTGAATAAAATTTTCAAAGGTTGTCCTTAGTGTTCAATATAAAACATTTGCAACAAAATGCTATAAGGTATAAAATCTTGGATTTCCTATTATTACATAGCTTATAAGAAGTTTATTTAAAATAGGTCTTTTGAAAGCTTGATTTGAAATGTAACATACGTTGTTAATGACTTTTGTTCAAAAGTATAATGGCAAATTATACTCATGGAGTATTAATCTAGCCATTTCAACCAATGTATTATTTTTCCTTTCAACTACCCCATTTTGTTGAGGAGTTCTAAAAGAAGAAAAGTGTGAGAAATGTCATTTTTATCGAAAAATATTAACATATTCATTTTCAAATTCGGTTCTATGATCACTTCTAATAATAATAATTCAAAAACCATTTTTTTAAACCTTCTAAGTAAAGCCTTTGAAAGCATTATTCTTATGAGTTAGAAAGCACACCCAAGTAAATATAGAGTAATAATTAATAAGCACAAATATAGAGTAATAATTAATAAGCACAAATAAGTAATAATTAATAAGCACAAAGCATTCCACCTAAACTAGCAACTCTAGTAGGTCCAAACAAGTCCATGTGAATTAGTTCTAAGGGCTTAGATGTGGACACTCTATTTTTAAGTTTGAAAGAGGACTTAGCTTATTTTCTCCTTTTGACAAGCATCATAAGTCTTGTCCTTAATTAATTTGAATATGGGCAAGCCATTCACAAGTTCACTTTTACTAAGTTCATCTAACAACCTAAAATTAGCATATCATAACCTTTTAAGTCAAGTCCAAGTGTCATGGGATATAGACAATAGGCACTTAAAGTCTTTGTTATTTACTTATTCAAGTCAAAAACATTGACATTTTCAACACGTTCACCACTAAAAACTACTTTTTTCATCATCAAGCCTACTAACAAAATAATTTTTAGGATAAAAGGTTTATTTCTAATGTCACATAATTGATAAATGCTAAGCAAATTATGTTTTATACCATCAACCAATAACACATGATGCATAGAGAGAGTTTGAGGGTTAGCCAATTACCACTATTTTCCCTTTGGCATTGTCTCCAAATGTCACACTTCCTCTGTCTTTTGCCTCAAGGGTAGTGAATTGGCCTTTGTCTCCCTTAATGTGTCTTGAACATCCACTATTTAGATACCATTAACTTTTAGTTTTGGTTGAATTCAAGCATGCCTACACAATAAGAAATTAAACATTCTTTTAAACCCAAACCTTAAGTGTTTTAGGTTGGTTGATCTCAAAATAATCCGAAGGAAACAAGTGCATATGTAGTAATCTATAGTAACATACATTGCTAGTATGTCCAAGGGTCATGCAATAGAAACATTTTACATTTGCAAACCTATTGAATACTTAGCCATATGAATGCTTCACATTAGCATATTGCACATAGTAATATTAGTCACATTACTTCTATATTGTGCATGTAAATATTATGTATGTCTCCTAAAGGACTTGAATGAACTAGAAGGTGCATGAGACATGCATTCATAAGTATTCAAGTGATTATGTGAATTGGCATGCTTAGTTGTATGTCTCTTTATGTACATAAAAGTATGCTTAGGTTGAGGTCTCTTGGCTTGATACTTGGACCTTTTAGCTATAGGAGATGAGACTTTGGAGGATTGATATTTGGCTCTTGGTGATTAAAAATTTTTAGCTGTAGGAGCTTAAGTCTTATCACCTTCATTAAAAACTAAAGAAGAATAATTTTTACCTATAACAAATTTTGTGTGATTTGATGATGAGAAGGCCCCATTTGAGTACCCTAACCTATATGGATTATCATGAAGTCATTGAGAAACTAAAAGACTATTAAGTGTGTCTTTTCCGTTTTATAATTTAGAAATATAAGTTTTAAATCCTAAATTTATTTTAAAATATTTTCATTTTCATTTTTAGTTTTCTTAAGTTCACATTTCAAAGAAGTAGAAGTTTTCAAATCTTTAGTAAGTTGCTCATTAGATAAAATAACTTTTGAAAATTCAATTTTCAAAGTCTCAAGTTCTTTAAACATTTTAGAAATCTCTAATTTGTAAAGATTTTCCTTAGAAAGAACAGTTTTGCATTTTATAAAAAATTTTCTCATAATAGAGCTCTCATCATCATCATCAAGACTATCACAATCATCATAATAAGAATGAGAAGTAGAGGATACCTTTTTGTTGTCCTCAAAAGCCATAAAGCAAAGGTTAGCTACTTCTTGTTGCTCCTCTTCCTTCTCCAAATCAAAGGAGTCATCCCATATAGCTTTGAAGGCTTTCATTTTCTTCTTTTCTCTCTTGCTCTTGAAGTTCAACTTGGGGCACTTATTTTCAATGTAACTTGGTTTATTGCATTCATAGCAAGTTACTTATTTGGTCTTCTTCCCATCATTCTTCTTATTATCTCTTTACCTTAAGAAATTCTTCCTTCTCAATAGCTTTTTAAAGCTTCTAGTGATCATGGCTATTTTATCATCATTTTTATTAGAGGCAATAAGACTCTCATCATCACTAGCTTATTGGATGACTTTTAAAGCAATTCCTTTGTTCATCCTTTTCTTCTTTCTCATCCTCTCTTTACTTTAAAGTGAACTCATGAGTTAGAAGCTTTCTAATAAGAATGTCGGTGAAGAGCTTTGACAAATCATGTGCTTCTTCTATAGATGTGACTCTAGATTCATAATCCTCCTTACTTAGGATTCCTAGAATCTTTATGTTCACTTCCTTCCTTGTGTAATGCTTCTTAAGCTTTTTTAGAGTAGTGAGGAGTGTATTGAGCCAGTTGGTCATCTTGGTAATGGTCTCTTGAGGCTTCATCTTAAAAAGCACATATTCATATACATGAAGTTAAAATTTCTTATTTCTTATTTATATGTTGCCTTTATAATGGTTTTTAAGAGTTTTTTGAATTTCTTTTATGGATTAACAATGTTGTACCTTGCTTCCTTCTTCTCTTGACATGAATGCAAGTAGGATACTCATGGCTTTTTTTTAATGGTTCTCATCCTTTTGCTCTTGTTTTCGTTGACTTCTATCAATTGTGAACTCAACATTATCAACCTTGGCTTTAGGAGGTTCCCAACCATCTAGCCCTAAATCCCACAACATAATTGGATCACAATCAAGATCCAATTTCATTTCAAACTTCCAAGGTGGGTACCATCAAAGAAAGGTCTTAGAAAAGAAAATTTGAAGGATTACTTCCCATGATCTTGGTTCTTTGCAATAAAGTACCAAGAAGTTAAACTCTGATATCAAATGAAAAAAGCCTTGAAGGTGGTGAATAAGGCTAATTAAGATTTTAAGAAGAGATTATAAATGAGGTAAGAAATGTAAAGAAAATTTTCAAGAACAAGAATAAAGAAAGACTAGATAAGTAAATTAAGGAGTTTAGTTCCTCAATTGAACCTATGCATCCACCTAACTTATCCTAAGTTAGAATTTTCAATCTCGTACTCTAATCTTATCTATAAGATTGAATATATAAGAGTTTTAAGGCTTAACTCTAACCTTACAACAGTGGAGTTATTTTAGGCTAAGCTATAACCAAAAAACTAAAATCCCAAGTGTTTTAATGGACAACACTTTAACTAATTCCTCTAACTTTAGTTCCTTACTTCCCTTTGCTTACCCAAGAAAGAGATGAAAAAGATTAAAAGCTACCATACAACCCACACTTAAAAGATTTAAAGAAAATACAATTATAGCTTTGAATGCATAATAAATTCTAAGAAAAAATAATTCAACCAACTATCTAACTTCTTAAATGAGCTTTCAGGTGATACTTTTATAGTTAGAGACCAAAATATAGTTGTTGGAGTATATTAACTTCATCCCCAACCTTCACTATACTTATTTAATGAGCATTGAAGTTTTTGTAGGAGTTTTGCTACTCATAATCGTGACTATCCCCATAACGACCAATAAAACTAGTCTTTGCATCTCTAAAATGATCATTAAAGACTTGACAGATGGATCATGTCCATCATCAGGATTGTGACCTCGTATCATGAGAGTCACTGTCTTTAGTCTAGGCTTAGCTTCGATAGTGATTAGGTTTGTGACTTGGCTTGTGATTACTTGATCACTATCATGATCATAACTTTTATGATCGTAATTGAGATCGTGAGGGTGGGTCGTTACCTAATTTATGAGAAAGGCTTCAAAGGACTCTCAATCATGATCACATGCTTCCAATCATGATCACCACCATCATGATCGTGATAGGGACTATGACAGTCGATCTCTCTTTTCTTCATTAAGTATTTTGATGGATTTTGATCACCAGGATGCTTGTGAGCATCACTGCCTTGTTGAATGTCTTCGTTTTTTAAGCCTTAAATGAGCATCCTTGCCTTGTTGAATCTATCTTTAAACACACATTAGTGACTCAAAATTGAGTTTATTAAAGTTAAAATAAGGGTGATTAAGATTTGATGCAAATTGTCAACAAAAGTATTATATAATTTTATCCTTTATTAATTCCTGATTCGTAAATGTTTTTAATGATAAGTTGGTACCTTACAAATGATGATGCGGTACCAAAAGTACTTATATATATATATATATATATATATATATATATATAATATTAATTATATAGTAATATATAATAATATTAATTAAATTATATAATAATATTATTAATTAATAATAAAAATAAAAATAATTTATTTAACTATGAAAAAATATTAAATTATTTTTATTTTTATTATTAATTAATATTATTATTATATAATTTAATTAATATTATTATATATTACTATATAATTAATATATATATATATATATATCAAAGACAAAGTATTAATTTTTCACAAAACAATTAACAAATCAGAAAAATGACAAAAGGTGAAGGTACAAACATTTTTTTATGAAAAATAAAAGTAATGACTAATATACCACCACGACACTATGCAAGTTCAGGGTCCACTCAGAAGATAAAATCAAGGCTCAAAGTCCAAATCGGAGATGGAGTTGCTATCCGAGTTTGTAGTCCATCTCTTTTCACCACTTTTTTATTTACCTCCTCTCTATCTTTTTCTTAGGAGACTCTCGCTTTCTTTGTTTGTGGTCAACCTCTTTTTATCATTCCTCTTTATTAATTGCTCCCTCTTATTTCTCCATCTCAAGAGGGTAGCAACCACGATTCTTGTTTTTAGAAAATCATGGCCAATGTCTCTAGATGTTAGAGAAATTCGTGTCACGTTTGTTTTTAGATATTTTAATTTTTTTACAGCAGACACCATTAAGGTGTTGCCTCATCAACGAGACATCACTTTAGTGGCTAAGGTGTCGCATGTGTGTAATGAGGCAATGCCTAAGTGACTCCTCAATAATGGGCTTGTGGACTTTAACGGATTAATGAGCGATAGACATTGTTAGAGGGTTGGATATTAAACTTTGCATTACAAAGCTCATTTTATTCAAAAGTTTCATCATAGAACTTTGCTCATGGGTCGGCCAAACCCAAGTGTCAATAATAAGGTACCCGATTGTTTTACAAAAAGTAAAAATAACCTGAGTAAAATATTTTTTGGTGGAACAAGTTGTGGCACCACAAATTCATTGTTGAATTTTGGTGTAGGCATTTCATCCTTTCTTGGTTGGGACATGTAGTTGTTTCTGAAAGTATTTAGATCAAGTGTTGGTCTTTTATTTAGAGTTGAGTGCTTTTTCTTTATTGTTGGGGCATTTTATATGTGAAATAGGCCTCCAATAGCTCTTGAGTCTGTTTGGTTTATTGTTGGAAGACTAAACCACCTCCTCTTTCTCTCTGATTTCTTTTTCAAATCCAATAATGTTATCAAATCTATACTTATAGAATTGGTTGAAGCTACTAAGGAAAGTGGATTTTTCTCTACAAGCATTGCCTCTTTCTTTTCAACTTTCAAGTCTACTCCAGCCCTTAAGGGCTGAGGAGAAGTCAAATTCGCCTGTTCCACTTAACCCTGAGGAATTAGTGTTTAGCCTTGAGAGATTGATTGTTCCTCAGATGGGATGTAACTCCCCTTCCTTTGCTTTTGTCATTAGGGAATTGGTTCTTGGCCTTAGGGTATTAATGTTTGACCTTGGGGAATTGCTTGTTCCTCCTCAGAAATATTGTCTCCCCGGGCTTCTTCCTTGCTGAACAACCTCATGATTATGAATCATCGGAATTTGGTCCAGTAGATGAATGTTCAGGTTCCTCTTGGGATATTGCTTCTAGAACATAATTTTCACTTTCTAATTTAGAAAGTTGTTCGTTTGTTTTGGCGAACGAATTTGCAACTTCTTTGGAGGGATTTTTGAACAGCAAAATCTATCTATAACATTTAATCTTGAATCAATTTCAAACCTTTTGTGCAAATAGCCTGAGCACTAAAGTCTTTATTAGTCGCAGCATCAATGATTTCTAAATTTTAGCATGTAGAGCTACGAGGTGCCTCAGTCCAAGTTTGATCCCGAGGCACCAAACCTCTATTAATTTATTTCCATAAATCACTTGTTTTTATAGGCGAATTGTTGGTCCAGTAACAAACTTCAAAAATTTCTTTTTAACTCCATAATCTTGCCATTTTATTGAAATGAGTCCCACTGGACGTGCCAAAAATTGTTGGTGCTTATATATATATAAGCTCCAATAAATTTATCTTAATGGATACTTTTTAATTTATATTTTAAAAGTTCATTTAAACATCATTAAACTGGTAAATAGTTCCTAATTTGACCTTGGTTTGCAAGGAATCAAAATATGAGCTATGCAAAATTTAAATCTGCTTGATTCAATTACACTCTAATTACGTTAGTAGAAAGTTTTCACATAATTCAATTACACTCTAATTACGTTAGTAGAAAGTTCACATAATTCAATTACAGTCTAATTATATCAGTAAAAAATTTTCACATAATTTTTGTGCCTTATATATATCTCCCAAATATTTATATACATATGAAAAATATTTTGCATAAAAAAAAGTAAATTTTCAACGATTAAAACTTTTCCCCATGTCATGATAATTACATGTTTTACTTTTTTTTTTGTTGTAAAGTGACAATACGAAGTGATTCAATTTTCATCAAGAATACAATTATATATAACAATTACTGGTACATGGCTGTGTGTATAATTTTATTTAAACTTTACTACGAAAGATATGAAATCAATAATTAAATTAACATCTGTTATAAAATATATAATATTAGGGCTTAATACATCCACAGCCCCCTGAACTTGGCACGTTTTGCCACTTTGACACCCATACTTACACTTTTGCCATTTAGCCACCTGAACTTGCTAAAAACGTTATTTATAAACACTTTTTTGCTGATGTGGCAGATACTTGTAATCAAACGCGAATGAGCGCGTGAAATGAAAATTTTGACGATGCTCAGTGTATACAAACGGGACTTGAACTGAGAAATTTGCAGAACAATTATTGTTGTGCACCTGAGAAATTTGCAGAAACAAGGATGATGAAATGAGTCACACTTAAAATTCATTGCCTCAAAAGAAGCATAAACACAAAGCTCAAACATTCATTTTACATCTTTTTCCCAGCAACCAAACTGAATAATTACAACAAATACAAAAATGAGTACCTGATACACCTTGCTTCCTTTAGTGGTCGATTTGAGAAGCTGAATGGCAGAATCTGAATCCCCATTCTACGTACCAAATTGCCATGCATCTTCTGCCTTTTTAAAGCTTTCTTCCTTCTCGTGTAGTAATTGCTCTGTGACCCGGAGCTTTTTTTTTTTTTTTTTCATTCACGCTGATTAAGATGCCACTTCCAAACAAAACTACATATTGCTGCTAACACCATATAATGTTGCTGCCAAGCTTAATCCTACCATCCCCGTCACACCAATGATCAAGGCAACTGAAGTTGTATCAGAATTTTCCTTCTCCATCTTGCAGGCCTATTTCACACATTGCAGGGAGTTTGATGGAGATTTAGATGACAGGACTGAACAGTGGTCATATGGCCCCTGGCTGAAGGCATTTCCTTTAAAGAGACAAAAAGATATCATAAATCCCTATACACCAAAACCAACTTGCCTTTTCCCGGACAACAATGACAATCAGACTATGTTAAACCCACCCATTACACAACCAGAACGCTTTACAACAACCCCCCTATATGCCTGAACCTTCGACACATATTCCTACCACTGCACTTTCGAGGAGGTGCCAGCAACGACAGCTGATGACATTGTTGATGCTGCTAAGAAGCCAAAGACTTTGTTGATGTTCTGTTTCTCCACTTCATTCTTGCTTACCGAACTTGGCCAACGAGTCATAACATGAAAAGGAACAGACCTAAACTCTTTACAATCTTTATCGTAACAGAGCATTAGTTACCTGCAAGGTATTGACAAGTTAGATAGACCTCTATCAATTTCTGCAAAGTCTTCTTCCTAATAGAGATCTGCAAGGTATTGACAAGTTAGACAGAATTTGATTTCTCCCAATAACATCATAACTAGACTGTTGATTGAAGAAAAAAATTTTAATAAAAAAAAAGAGAGAGAAAAGTTACCTTCTTATCCCGGAGTCTTTCAGCAGCTTTTGACAGTAGATTAGGTGGAAAAAGTTTCAATTTAAACCTGGCAAGATCACAGATAACAACCACTGCCAATGTTCTCACTTTGTCATAAAAATCCAGCAATCGACCTTCAAGGGCAGCTGCTTAATTGACAAGCAACAAAAGCAATTTTAAGAACAGAATAGAGCATTAAAAGAAC
>CATIWK010146905.1:0-20847 GCA_949634005.1 Mallotus japonicus | reverse complement strand
AGTTTTAGCACAGTAAAGGCACCTGGCTTTTTGCACAACTTCTGCTGCATCTTTGATCTCCTCAAAGTGTGCCTAAGATTTAGATCTGTGTTGAGTTTCTTTCCTTTTCTTTTTTGGTTTTGGCTGCTCAGAGGTTATATTTTTCGAAGCTTCCACTGTCTCTTTCTCTTTGTTAGGTTCACTACCACCACCAACAGTGTTTGTATTACCACTGCTGTTGGTAGGACCAACAGTATTATCCATCTATAAAACATCACAAACGCACCAAAATATATAAGAAACAAAACATTTAAACAACAAGCAAATAATATATACACCAATCAACAAGCAAATTTTGTATATAAAATATAAACAAATAAACAAAACATAACATAAATATTATATCAAATATAAACAGAACATAAATATAAATAATTTGTACCTAAACATTTAAAAAAATATAAAAATTTTATATTACACAAATTAACAAAAAATATAATATATAATATATAATCAAGAAAGCAAATATCAACACAAACAGAACATAAATAAACACACATAAAAAATCAATTACAAAAATTAAATAATTTATGTAAACATAAAAAAAAATATAAAAATTAAATATTTTTATTAACAAATTAACAAATAAAATATAAAATATAATATATACAAATCAATTTTTAATAAAAAAAATTTTATTAACAAATTTCAACAATTTTAAAAAACGTATCTAAATAAAAAAATATATGGCTTTATTAAAAACCCAAAACCCATATATATTTTACAAAAAATACATATAAAATTATAAAAAATTTTCACCTTCTGTTTAGTAGGTAGACTGAAAGAGGTCTGAGCTTCCACTTATTTTTTTTTTTTTCACAGAGATGAACTTCAAAGCTTCCACCTTTAGTTTATCATAGAGTAGGATCTTAATCTGATTAAAGCTTCCACCTTTAGTTTATAGTGGAGAGATCAGTGAGATAACACGGCTTCCACCTTCATATCTCCATGTAACATCACATATAAACAATGGAAACAATAAGTTAATCTCATCATAGAAATCTCAAAAAAAAAAAAGTCAATCAACTGCTCAACTTACATAAAGAAAAGGAAAGAAAAGGAGAACATAGATCGTTGATCAATGATCTATTGATATCAGATCTCTCAAATCATCACTGAGATCTGAAATAAATTAAACACAAATAGGGGCGAAGAGTTCACAGATCAGTAATTAATTGATCTGAGATCATTTAGTCACACAGACCATTTGGAAATCGAACGCAGCAGGAGTTTATGGATAAGAACAGAGTCGAGGGTTAGATAGAAGATTAGAGGCAACGATGAAATGAAAATGTTGAAGAAAACGAGAGAGGCGGCTAGGTTAAAACGAGAGAGAAGAACTAAAGATATTAAGGTTAAAAGAAGGGGAGGCGGGTAGGTTAAAACCAAAGAGAAAATGAGAGAGTTTTAGGGTTAGAAGAAGGGGAGGTGGCAAAAAATGAAGTGAGGGATTTGTGGAAATGTAATAAGATGTATATATATGTAGGGCTAAATAACCCTAAGCCAAATCGATGACGCATGGTAAAAAATGGAAGTTCGGATGGTTCGGTTTGGTAATCAAGCAAACCGAGTCGAAATCCGAAACTCCGATTTTCTCGGCTCCTCCACTCGAACCGCCCTATACACCCACATAAAACCGAACCGCTCCTCATACTTCTGCTCAGACCGGGCTCAGAAATTCAGGTGGCCAGTTTTTTGCACACCCCTACATCTAATAGAAAACGACCCAAATTGAAAAGCACCCGAAATAAAAGAGGGAAAAGTGCATTTTCGCCCCCTAATAAACCATTTAAACACAAAATTAAACATTTTTTGTAATTTAAATCTCTCAATTAACATGCAAACAAATAGACTAGTAAAAGAATAGTTAGGTGATATTTTTTTTTAAATAGGCTATATCAATTTCTTATTAACAAAAAATGTCAAATAAATAAAACAACAACCATTGGATCAACTGGCAGGAGGTTGTTTTAGCTTAAGCAAGGTCTCAAATTCGAGTTCTGGTACATACAGTCACGTTGAATTAGTTGTTGGGAGACTTTTGTCACCCTTGTGGTAAAAAACTGTCAAATAAATAGAGTTAACATTGTTTAACATTTCTAATACAAAAGTTCATTTCCCTTTCATCTTCACAATCATTTGACAAAATCTCAAGCTCAACATGACCATCTTCACCGCTTCTTAAATGCCTGCTAAGTGGTGGTTACTCTTTCAAAACTCTTACCAATGACTCTTTGATCTAACCAGACACAAGCCAACTTGAATCCTTCTCCATAACCTTGTTACCATGTAGAGACAACCCTTGTAAATTCTTGAGCCCATTAGCTATTTCACCTTTGAAACCTGGTGAACTTGTCATGGCTCAGTGACTATACGAAGGGTGGCACGGTTTAGATAGCTTCAATTTGAGATTTTTGGGACAACATCAGTATCCATCATGGGAAATAGCAAACATGTTGTCAAGCATATCTCCTTATTAAGTTGTTATATCATTTTGTTATATTATCATTATCTTATATACGTGTAACAGCTCAGTTAATATCTTTTATACTTGTATTTAAGTTAAACACTCATAATGAAAATATTATCATTCTCGGCAACTTGTGTTTATTGACTTGGTATCAGAGTGTAAAATTCACAAGATGGCCACCTCCAATTCTTCTTCTTCGACATCTTCTACCTCTTCTCCTCCTTCTATCTCAAACATCACCACTTATGCTCCATTAAACACATCGACTTCTCCCTTCACTACAACCACCAATGTTCAACATACTTTTTCAATCAAACTCACATCTAAAAACTATATTTCCTAGAAACTACAGTTCACACCACTTCTCAATTTTTATAACCTTCATGGCATTGTCAATGGCACAGAAGAACCACCACAGAGAGAAATTATGGATTCCTTAACAAATCCACTCATACCCAATCATACATATTTAACATGATTTAACAAGGATCAACTTCTCTTCTCTTGGCTACTCTCATTCATAACCGAAGAGATTTATCCTCAGTTGATTGGACTCAATTCTTCCTCTGAGGTATGAAAGGTATTAGCTACTGCATATCGTGTTGTGAGTCATACCTAAAGAACGCAACTTCACATTGAGTTGTACAATCTGTCAAAAGATGACAAAACAATCTCACAATATCTCTATCAGGCCAAAGCGCTTGCTGATTCTCTCACCTTGGCCAAACAAGTTATTTTTACTTCTGAATTTAATGCAATTGTGTTTTACAAATTAGGGGCTGAATATAATGGAGTCATTGGTGCACTTCAACAACGAACATATTCTATTTCTTTTAATGAGCTTCACAGACAGTTAGTTGTATATGAATTGCTGTTAAAATCCCAACAGCCTCAAATTCCATCTGCTCACATGGTTTAGAGATCCTCTTCCGATCATGACAGCACCACTTTTCGACTTTTCTCTGCTGGTCGTTTTAATTCCCGTGGAGGTCATCGTGGCTATTCTTCAGTTGCTTATCAGATTTGTGGCACTCCGAATCATACAGCCCTCACATGCTGACGTAGGTTTGATGCTTCTTCAACTCGCACTAGGTCTGGTTCAAACTTCCAGTAGCGCTACTCTTCAGACTCTCGCCATTCATCAGTACCTCCGAACAGATTTGTAGCCAATCTAACCAAACTTCCTTCTCATGCCGGATTACTTCCTTCCCCTTCGGTTGCTTTATCCCCTGGTTGGTATTTGGATACTAGCGCAACCCATCATGTCACTCCGGGCCTGTCCTCTTTGACTCTTTCCTATAAATACAAAGGTACAAATAAATTATTGGTTGGTAATGGCACTGGTCTCCCTATTTCTAATATTGGCACAGGTTTAATTCCTTCTTTGACTCGGCCTATTTTTCTCAAAAATGTATTGCATGTTCCTTCTATTACCAAACCACTTTTATCAGTTCGAAAATTAAGCAATGATAATCAATGTTTTTTTGAATTTCACCCTAATCATTGTCTTGTAAAGGATCAGGAAACGAAGAGGACAATACTGCAGGGAACAAGTGAACTTGGCTTGTACAAATTGGATGGCCTTTCTTCACTTCCAGAGATAAAGAATGTTGCTACTTATTTTGCAAGTCTAGAGGATTGGCATGCAAGGCTTGGCCATTCAAATTATTCAACCGTTCGACATTTAATTCATCAATTTCAATTACCATGTTCTTCTAATAAAATTTCTACCAATAAATTTTCTTCTTGTTGCTTAGGAAAATTACATCGTGTTCCTTTATATTTGACCAATCATCCCAGTTCTAAACCTCTTCAATTGATCCATTATGATGTTTGGGGTCCTGCCCCTATGTGTTCATCATCTGGTTATAAATATTTTGTTATTTTCATAGACGATTATTCCCTATTCACTTGGTTGTATCCATTAAAATGCAAGAGTGATGTTTTTCCAATTTTTAAGCAATTCCAATCTTTGGTTGAAAAACAATTTGATTGTAAAATTAAAGCTTTAAACTCAGATTGAGGTGGCGAATATCGTCCTCTCCATACATATTTTAAAGAACATGGAATAATTCATCGCATTACTTTCCCTCACACACATGAGCAAAATGGTACTGCAGAGCGTAAAATTTGCAATATTGTTGACATTGATCTTGCTCTTCTAGGTCACTGTGGTGCTCTATTTAAATATTGGGAATATGCATTTGAGACAACCATTTTTCTCATTAATCGTCTACCCACTAGTTCTTTATCTAACAAAATTCCATACCATGTTTTATTTAATCAAAATCCAGATTATTCATTCCTTAAAGTGTTTAGGTATGCTGTCTACCCTCTTCTTAGACCCTATAATCGTCACAAATTTTCCTTTCGATCTAAGCAATGTGTCTTTTTAGGGTATTCTCCCCATTAGTTAGGGTATAGGTGTTTAGACAAAGACACAAGCAAAATATATCTTGCACGACATGTTGAATTTGATGAAAAGTGTTTTCCCTTTCAAAATGTCACAGGTCATTCGAATAATTTGGATAAGGTACTAGCCTTAGCATCACAATCCTCTTGGTTGCAGATTACGCAACAACTTCCTTGCTCTCTACCATCTGTAGGTATTGACTCCTATTCCAATTCTAATTCTTTACATCACTCTCCTTCCTTGTCTACTCCCAATCCCTCTATCCATTCTCCACCCAATACTTCTAACCAAACCTCACCCTTATCTTCTAGTTCATCTACATCTCAATCCTCCTCTACCACTTCTCCACAACTACCCAATCATTCCCAACAACCAACTCATCAATCCAACTTTGACGACACTCAACTTTGTGTTGATTTATGTCACTCTCTATCCCTTCTCGAAACAAATACACCCCAACCTGCTTCGGCCTCATCTTCCCTTAAACGAACCCATCCCATGCAGCTACGTGCCTCCACTCTACAACAAAAACACTTTTCTTTTCAAACCGAACTCCAACCTTCACCTAAATCCATATTGGTTGAACCTACATCCTTTGCCAAAGCTAATAACCAACCAGAATGGCGCTATGCAATGGAGGTTGAGATGAATGCTTTGATAAAAAATCACACATGGGATCTTGTCCCTCCTCCATCTCAAGCTAATATAGTGGGAAATTAGTGGATTTATAAAGTGAAAAAGAAGGCGGATGGCACTGTTAACAGGTTAAAGGCACGTTTGGTGGCACATGGGTATACTCAGGAATATGGCTTGGATTATACTGAGACTTTTAGCCCGGTTGTAAAGCCACAAACCATTCGGACTATACTTTCAATTGCTCTTTCGAAAGGCTGGTTGCTTCACTAATTAGATGTAAGTAATGCTTTCCTTAATGGTGACTTGGAAGAAACAGTGTTTATAGTGCAACCACAGGGCTTCATTGACAAAAAATATCCACATTATGTGTGCAAATTAAACAAGTCTCTGTATGGTCTCAAACAAGCGCCACGAGCTTGGTATCACAAACTCAGTTCTTTTTTTCTATTAATTGGTTTTGTGGGCTGCAATGTTGATTCCTCCTTATTTTTCTATCGACATGCCTCTCTAACTTGTTTTCTTTTAGTCTATGTCGATGATGTTATCATTATAGGAAATGATCCTCATCAACTTCAGAAGCTTATTGATCATTTGTCCTCTGCCTTTGCACTTCCTGACCTTAGTGCACTTCATTATTTCCTTAGTGTTCAGGTTTATAATTCTTCTGCTGGCATGATTCTTTCCCAACATTCATACATACTTGACATCCTTCGGAGTGCTGGAATGATCAAGTCAAAACCTTGTTTCACACCAATGGTTATTGGTCATTCACTTTCTAAACACCAAGGCCAATTACTGTCCACCGAAGAATAAACCAAATACAGAATAATTTGTGGTAGCTTGTAATATGTGACTTTGACTCGTCTAGACATTACCTTTAAAGTCAACAAATTATGTCAATTTATGCATGGGCCTACAGATGTTCATTTAGAAGCGATGAAACGAGTTCTAAGGTATCTTCAGGGTACGTCTACACAAGGTCTTTACATTACTAGAACTCGCACTTCACAACTTCAAGCCTTTTCTGATGCTGATTGGGCTGGTTGCCCAGATGATCGATGCTCTACGGGTGGTTATCTCATCTTTCTTGGTCCTAATCTCATCGTTTGGAGCTCTAAGAAACAGAAAACGGTTGCTCGTTCATCTACCAAGTCTGAGTTTCGGTCCATTGCAGATGTTAGTGTAGAGCTCAAGTGGTTAACATGTTTGTTGACTGAACTTAGTGTTATTCTTGATCAACCTCCGCACATATGGTACGACAATATTGGTGCCTGCTTCCTTTCTTCTAATCTGGTGTTCCAAGCCCGAACCAGACACGTCAAAGTTGATTACCATTTTGTCAGAAATCTGGTGAAGAATAAAAACCTCACCATTTCTCCTATCTCCTTAGCAGATCAGTTGGCCGATCTACTCACTAAGCCGTTATCCAAACCGATGTTTCAACATTTCCACAGTAAGCTTCGGTTATAGTCCCCTACACCATCAGCTTGAGGGGGCGTGTCAAGCATATCTCCTTATCAAGTTGTTATATCATTTTATTGTATTATCATTATCTCATATACGTGTAACAGCTCAGTTAATATCTCTTATATTTGTATTTAAGTTAAACACTCATAATATTATCATTCTCGGCAACTTGTGTTTACTAACTCATGTTGAGTTCGAATTTTTCTAAAATCTAATGTTAATAAAAATTATCATTTTTATTACAAATAACATTGCGTAGCAAGTAGAAAATAAATTGAGGTCGAATTTTTCTAACAATTAATCCTAATAAAACTTAGTATTTTTATAATGAGTTTATTACATTAATCATGTAGGGGTGGATCTTGTGATTCTCACAAATATAGCTATTAAACTTGGTTAAACAAATTAATTAGTGGAAGAGTTATTCTTAAAATATTTTATGTTTTAGCATACTACACTTTCGCTCTTGTAGCATTTTTATGATATATATATTTTTTTTTTTTGCATCTGATGCATTTGGTGTTCGGTATTTTGTAGAACCCAACTAATTTAGATTTAATCCCGGAAGGATCCCGAAGGGCAGCAAAGATCTATCTCAATAGTTTTAAAATAGCTGCATACCCAGAACTCGAATCCAAAACCTCTAGTTAAGTTTGAAGAGTCCCACACCAACTCATCCACATTTATTCTTGCTTAAATAATATTTTAGTTTTAAATTGTCACGTTAAAATCAGTTATCGAAATTTTTTTATCATTTTCTATTTTGTTCAAATCAAACTGCATTACTTAAATTTCGATGAATTCTAAATATTGATTATAAATTAAAAATTAGTTAATTTTTAAAATTATTTTTTTTGCACATAATGTTTCTGAAGTTTGGATTCCAATAACCATAATAGCTTTAATTATTTCAAAATTTGAATGAATTTGCAAGAGAGAACTTTCTAATATTTTTTCTCTATGTATAAGGCTCAAACTTAAAATTTTATTCAAGAAAATTCAATTTCTCCATCACTTAAATAAAAAAAAATATTGATAATTTTTTTTTTTTCAATTTAGCATAAAATATGACTATCTATTAATTTCATTAAAATCATGCCCGAATATAATGTCCAAAGAACATTAAGACTTTACGTTTTAAAAAACAAAAGAAATTCAAAATATGTATAGAGTTTGACACGTAGAGTAAGCACATGCAAAGCATACACGTAACCTTACATCTGGCAATACTACAGCTACTGAAAAAAACTCCATAAAAAGGTTGCAGCTACAGCTCGAACAGAAGCTATCTGCCATTTTGGAGAAAATTAATTATAATATAAAGTTCTGAAGAAAAATAATTACAGAAAAATGGATCAGAAGAAAGAAGAAAATGTTAAAGGTGAAGGAAATACAGAGAGCTCAATAGATCTGCCTGTGAAGGATAGCCCTTATGTGCAATACAAAGATTTGGAGGATTACAAACAGAGAGGGTATGGAGTAGAAGGCCATCTCGAACCAAAGCTTGGCCGTGGTGCAGGTGCTACTGATGCACCAACCCTTTCTGGTGGCTCTGTACCAAGGGAGGCTGATGTTTCTACCATCGATGCTATCACTAGTAATAAGCCAAGGGTTGCTTAAGTTTTTCAGTTTTTTTTTTCTTTTTTTGGGTGAGGATGATGGTTTTTTTTTTTCCTTGCATTTCAATTCATTACTTAGCGTATTGTGTATTAATGTTCCAACTAAATCAAGAAAGAAATTAAATTTTGTGTTTATTATAAACTAGTCGCCGTCCGTGTGTTGTGCGAATTGAAAGAATATATATTTTAAATAAATTTTAAAATTAAAATTTATTTAAACATTATAATATTATAAGTATAAAATTGAATGGCTATATATATATATCACTCAAGATATTTTTTATCTTAAAAAAATATATAAAAATAAATAAATAAAATTTTTAGTAATTTGTCAATAAAAACTATAAAATAAAATTACTTTTAAAGTAAAAGGAATTATAATTTTTAACCATAAAATCATTAAATTAAATTTTAAAAAATAAATTTCTTTAAAAAAATTTCAATCAAAATAAAAATTCAGAAAGAAAATGAAAAAATTATTTCAAATTAAACGAACAAAAAAACCTTACCTTAGTTTGCTTACAAGACCATTTCAAAATTAAACGAACAAAAAAAAAAACCTTAGTTTGCTTATAAGACCATAAACTTGCATAAAGAGTATAATATTAACGAACTACTATCTAATTTAAAGGTAAACATACATTATTTGATTAAAAGAGATGTTGGATAATCTAACACATTTATCTAATTAATCTTATATGTCAGAATTCATGATAAAATTCAAGGTTTGTATTAATTTTTCAAATAAAGATATATACTGGTTTATCAAATCGATATTCAAGATCAAAAAGTATTTGTCCTTTAGATAGGTCCTGTGAAAGTATTTGCATATTGTACTTATTATTTTTACAAAAATTATGATCTATTATTAAAATATACTATAGATTTAAAATATTATAATTTTTTAAAAATTAGGGTTTTTTTTAATTTATTTTTAATTTTGTAAAAATTAGATTTTCAACTTATTAATTAATACTAAATTATTAAACAATAAAATGTATAATTTTTAAACTTTATATAAAATTGTTAAACTTTAAATCTTTCTTCTTTATTTCTTTTTTATAAAATATTGAGGATTTAATTTTTTTTTCATCAAATTAATTAAAAATAGAAGACATTAAAAGATAGAATTAATATACAAAATAACACTTTTGAGATGTAAGGACTCATTATAATAAGATGTGTTGACAATATGTGAATTTTAATTTATTACAATTTTAATAAATTTTTATGAGTTTGAAATTTCAATTTATGCCATAACTGACATCAATTTCAGTCGGTTCTTACTCCAGAGGAATCCTAATCATTTGCTACATGATATCTGAATCTTTATTTATCACTAATTTGAAGTCAGAACTAGTAGCCAGTCTTGGCTGATGCTATGCTTCAAACATTACCTTGATGAACATAAGGAGCAAGTTTGGTTTCTTGTGCTTTTTACTGTTATCCTTTTATATTTATCCTATGATGTATATACTCAATTTATGAAACAACATAGAATGATTTTCATCTTAACATGCTTAGCGACCTGAACTTGAAGATTATAAAACGTAACCGATTAGTTGAAGTGGAAAGAATTTAAAATTTTTTTTTTCAATAAAATTTCAAATTTGAATCTTGTGCATTGCAAGAAAAGATTTGTCCTGTATCAAGATTGTGACTATCGAACACAGAAATCTCGACACAAAAGGTATTTATACCTAAAAAATGTCCGTTTTTAAATGCTCAGTATGACAGTACATATGGCATATATAAATAGAGATACTGCTAACTTATAAATTCTTCATATGCTGGAGAGATAACTAATAGAAGCAACCTGATGAGCACTTACAACAGTTTAACAGCTGCCAAGAACACACACACACACACACACATATATATATATATATAATTTTCAGATTTTACAAAATTTAAAAAAATGTTGTTTTATATTTATAATAAAAGCTATTTTTACTAATTACTATAGGTATTAGATGCAGCCCAATCGATAAAACCTATTCCCTTACGTACCAAAATATTTATATCCTTAGGCAGGTGTATATTTCCTATCAAATTTATGTCATGCTAATGTCTCCTCTGCATGGCCTGTTTAGATAGTCTTAATTAATATTTATAGTTAAATTTCAATATTGTTAGTCCGTTCAAATTATAACTCTATCTATGTAATGTTCAAATCTAATGTAATTACAGTAATATTTGGATTTGGATTAGATACAAATTAATATCACTAATTCACTCAAATGACAACTCCACCTATACAAAATTTTAATTCTAATTAGATATAAATATTATTAAATCACTAAAATTATAATTTTCATTCGAATTATAACTCCATCTATATAATTCAATTGTGATAAGATATCAATTATACACTAGTTATAGCTAACTTGAATTGGAAGAAAACTGAATCAACAAGTCATAATAGGATTAAGAGTGTAATCCAAATTGATTTGAAGCCAAACTATTTTCTTTAGATAAGTACAAAGTACATACAATACTCTCATCCAAATACAAAAACCTATCCAATACCCTAATCCATATACATAAACCAACGTCTATAAATAGATTCCATATTTTCCTTTAAAATAATAATAAAAAAAAAATCTATCTATTCCATACCTTAGAGCAAGATAGAACGATGAGTTGCAAGGTTTATGTTTTTTCATGCATGCTATTTCTTCTTTCTATATTCTTATCAACTTTGGTGCAAGATGGTTCAGCTGTAATTGTATCTTGCAATACAGAAGACTGTTTTTGTTTTCCAGGCTGCAAAAAAGAGTTTCGATTTCATAAAGGCAGCGAAGGAGATGAAGTTTGTGAATGCACATGCAATTGTCACCTTGATGATTCTAAAAATCGTTCTCCTCCTCCTCCTCCGAAACACAAATCACCACCATCTTCTCATCATCACAAACACAAGTCACCTCCACCAACTATAGATATTGAAAAGTGTTTGTCAACGGGTTTCGAGATTGGTGAATGTGCGATTCAAGCTATTGGTAACATATTTTTTCCAGATGTTAAAATCGGTAAAGAATGTTGTGAGCAATACAGACAGTGGGGTGCAGATTGCTTCAACGGAAATGATACTGTTCCTACCTTTGCTTACCTTATTCCTCCTAATTTCATAGAATTTTGCAAAAATCATTAGAATTTTATAGAATAGTTTAGCTTAATTAGATTAGACTAGATGTAGGGTTGTTTTTGCTTAAATTGAATTAGTTAGAAATTTTATTGTGCTGATTAGTAGTTTTGGTCAAATTATTAATAAAATTATAAAATAATATTTGTTCCTAATTTTTTTTTGTTATTGCCTTCCGCCAAGTGCAAACCTGGCATCTTAAAGCACCAAAAGAATTGCTATTTTAAAGACTTTTTTTTAGACCTAGCATATGAGAGCATTATAATTACTATTTTAAAACGGTTTTTTTTAACATGAACTAGTTAAGATTTTCTGAGTATTAATTTGCACTGTGAAACTATCATCTTGACGATATTTGCTTAAAATTAATCATGCATAGCAATTCCATGATGTGAAAACACCTTAAGCTCATATCCTTAGGCAGGTGTATTGTTTCTATTAAACTCATGTCATGCTAATGTCTTCTTTGCATGGCTTTTTGCCCTTTATAACCAACTAACAGTATAAGTTAGCTAAAAAATATATATAACTCAGCCTCCCATATTTGAAATATTGACTGTATGATGTATGAAGTTTTTATTAGGAATTTAGTATGTAATTATATAACATATGCTATGTCATTGTTATATTGACAAATAAGTATTACTCTATTCGATTTATATTGATAAATAAGTATTACTTTATTCGATCAAATAAGATTATAAGGATATGAATTTGAGAGGATATTTAAGCAAGAATAACGTCTATCAATTGACTTAAACGATTATTGAAAATAATAATAATAATTTATTTGATTCAAATTCAGGTGAAGAAAAGAAATCGAGGGGTGAATTTTGGGCAATGATGGGCCTATCGAATTCAACATCTCACAATTTGTAGGGTTCAAAGAGGTAAAAGAGATGTTAAAAAAGCCGAAGGCCTAGTTCCATCATCTTGAATTGAGCACTCTTGCTCTGCATTTTTGTTTTAAAATATAGAAATCTTTTTTTTTTTTTCGAGAAATGCCATGCCATTTTATTGTTCGCATTAGGCCTATCCTTTGTCTTTGTCTTTGTTTCTGAGTTTTCCATTTCAAAACGATCATTATCCGTTTCTTTTCCTTTGAATAAAAATTGCATTTCATGATTAGCTATTGATAATAATGTCTTACTAAATATGTAGTGGGAGAGATCTGCTTAAATCAGTTTCAATTTAATTTGTATCATATAATAGGGGAATTTTGTCCTAACCCAGTAAATAAATCCATCGCAAAATTTAAAAATTAAAAATAAAATTTGAAACAAATAATTATTAACACCTATGACTTTTTTTCTTTTTATCAAAGCAAAGTGTATTACTCCTCTTGAAAAAGGAACTCTCTTGTTATCTTGTTTTAAATTTTATTGGTAAACAATTTCCAACTTTCTACTTTCCTTTAAATGTTTTAAGTAAGAGATGATATAAACTAAATGTTAGTGGATTGTATAATAGAGAGTAATTGTCTCTTCTAAATTGATGTCGACATAATTCAAATCATATATTTCAGAATGTTTTGAGAAAGGAGTTAGCATTTGACTACTTTCTCACCGGTAAAAAAAAAATTAGATATATATATTGGATTTAGCATTAGTATGATTTATCATAGATGAGCTCTAAATAATAATTTTCATCATCTTTATATATATATATGATTTTTTTAAATTATCGATATTTAAAATTTATTAGATTTTAATTAATCTTATTTGATTAAATAGTACTATAAAAGCGATAATATTTTTCAACATTTTTTAAAAATTAAAAAGAATAAAAAATCAAGGCTAATATAAAAGAAGGACACTTAAGTCAATTTGTTATTTAAAATAAGACACATCGACACTTTAACCTGTAAAATTTGTTAGAAACATAAATTTGAAAATTTTTTACCGATTGTAAAAGTAATAGTTCAAATACCAAAATAGCAAAAATAAAAAATTTAGATACTATTTATACACTTATCCCAATAGATAATATATGTACTTATAAAGTTATAAGACAAGTTTAGATACATTAAAAATACGTGTTTTGATGAAAGATTAGTGCATGTACCATTTGATTTATAGCATTATCTATAGGCTTTACATACACATGTTGGCCAATTGACCTCATAGAATTCAAGTCTTTCACATTTGAAAAAAAACAATGCCTTCTGAAAGAACAAAACTATGCCACAATTGACATCATTTTCCGCTCAATATCTTATTCCAAACGAATCATTTGCTATATGACATTTGAATTTTTATCCAACACACCAATTTGAAGTCAGAGCTAGTGGCCAGTCTTGGCTGATGCTATGCTTCAAAGTTCAAACATTACCTTGATGAACATAAGGACCAATTTTGGTTTCTTGTGCTTTAGACTGTAATCCCTTTTAAATGCACCGAATTTATCCTATGATGTATATACACTTAATTTATTAAACAGCACATAGCGATCTTCATCTTAACATGCTTAAAAAAGTGAGTTTAAAGAGTATAAAATGTAACCGGTCAGTTTAAGTGGTAAGAATTTTAAATTCTTTCAACAAAATTTTTTTGTGTATAGAAAAATAAATACTGAAAGCAATTTATCCTGTGACGAGATTATGACTATTAGATTTATGCCTAAAAAAAATATAAAATGTATGTTTAAATGCTCAGCATGATAGTACATATGGAATATATAATTAAATATATTGCTTACATATAAATTCTTCATATGCTGGAGAGATAACTAATAGAAGCAACCTGATGTCAGTTTAACTACGAAAAATACATATATTTTCAGTTTAACTACGAAAAATACATATATTTATCTCTATTTTTTTGCATTTCCTGTTTAGATAGTTCATTCAAATTATAATTCCACTAATATATATGAAGTTGAGTCCTAATTAATTAATCCACTCAAATTATATAACTCTATTTATACAAAGTTCAACTCTGATTTAGTTACAGTTATATTTGAATTTGGATTAGATACCAATATAACTAATCTATAAAATTTCAATTATAATTAGATATAAATATTATTAAATCACTAAAATTATAATTTTCATTCAAATTATAACTCTATCTATATATAATTCAATTCTGATAAGATATTAAATATATACTAGTTATACCTAACTTTAATTGGAAGAAAATTGAATCAATACGTAATAATAGGACTAAGAGTGTAATCCAAATTGATTTGAAGATAAGTATACCTACAGTATTCTAATTCAAATACAAAAAAGTAGGTACAATACTCACAATACTCTATAAATAGCTTGTCATATTCCTCCTTTTTTTTTAAAAAAAAAAAGTCCATCTATTCCATACCATACCTTATAGCAAGAGAAGATGATGAGTTGCAGGGTTTATCTTTTTTCATGCATGCTATTTCTTTTTATATGCGTATCAACTTTGGTGCAAGACAGTTCAGCTGTAACTGTATCTTGCAACGCAGACTGTTTTTGTTTTCCAGGCTGTAGAAAAGAGTTCCAATTTTATAAAGGCAGCGAAGGAGATGAAGTTTGTGAATGTACATGCAATTGTGATCCAGATGATTATGAAAATCCCTCTCCTCTCCCGAAACATAAATCACCACCATCTTCTCATCATCACAAACACAAGTCACCTCCATCAACTATAGATATTGGGAAGTGTTTGTCAACTGGTTTCGAGATTGGTGAATGTGCGATTCAAGCTATTGGTAACATAATTTTACCAGATGTTAAAATCGGTAAAGAATGTTGTAAGTAATATAGACAATGGGGTGCAGATTGCTTTAACGGTGACGATACTATTCCTACCATATTTGCTCACCTTGTTCCTCCTAATTTCATAAAATTTTGCAAGACTCATTAGAATTTTATAGAATAGTCTTGAATTTTGCAAGATTCATTAGAATTTTATAGAATGGTTTTATTTTATAGTGATTTTATAATATTATTATTTTAGCTTAGATTAGACTAGAGGTAGGGTTATTTTTGCTTAAATTGAATTAGTTAGAAGTTTTATTGTGTTGATTAGGCATTTTGGTCAAAGTATTAATAAAATTATATAATTTTTTGTTCTTGTCTCCTGCCAATGCTTTTTAAAAAATCTTTTTAAAATAATCCTGTTGTATAGCCTACAACATCCATCCGCTGCATTAGATTTTACATCCCACAGAAGCTATGATTTTTATTGTGGTACTGTTGTTCCAACCATATTCGTTAAGCTGGAAACGTCGCTCCACTGTATAATTTTTCTGACCCATGGCCATCTAGTGCAAACCTGGCATGTTAAAGCACCAAGCATATGAGAAACAGTGTGTTTTTTTTTTACGATGAACTAGTTAATATTTTCTGAGTATTAACTGTTTGTTGCAAGGATCCCCATTACTGGTGAAATAATTAAACACAAATCAATTTCATGAATTTTTAAAAGTTACATTCATCTGGGAAAAAGCCTGCTGAATATAAGCATAGCATAGCATGATCAAAATTAACAACTTGACCTAATCCCATCTTCTATTATATACGTTGCTAACAATTAACGCAGGTGAAATGAACTAGTAACTAATGGTATGGCAAGAAGAAAACAGCTCATGGCTTCATTCCTTGACCTTACCCCTGAAATTCTTGCTCAACATCATTCTGGGAGAATACTTGCGTTTGAAATTGAATTGGATTTCTGTCCGATCAATAATGCAATCCACCTTACAGCACATAATTGCCCTCCAGCTTTCAACCATATCTCATCTGTCAGTTTCAAGATAAGTGTATAGGGCTCGTGGGCATCACCCAAATACAAACATGAGCACGTTTTGGGATATCAGAACCCTCAAAATCAACAGCAAGTCGCAACTTGAAGATATAGCTTGAAGTGGCTAAAGACTTTGTTTATTAAGAATTATCAAATTATAATTATAAATAATGTTTAAGGACCAAATTATACTTAGAAAGTAGTAGAAGTCCTAGTATAAGTCTTAAAGATCAATTCAAAAATTATTTTAAAAAATTCAAATTTGATTTTCTGTAGGAGGTAGGGGATGGACTGCATAACAGGGGCAGTCCTCCCCTTTAAATCGATGACGGTGAGAATCAAATTCTACATTTCAGAATGTACTTGGAGAGAAGTTATCACTTGATTACTCCTTCACTGGCCTAATGAGTTTAATTTTTAATAATAAATGTTAGACACTTTGTTGGTATTAATTTTATCAATAATCCTTCCCTTGGTGCTTCAATATTCAATTTTTTTTTTTTTGAAATGCCATGCCATTTTCTTGTTCGTATTAGGCCTATCCTTTGTCTTTGTCTTTGAGTTTTCCATGTCAAAACGATCATTATCTTTTTGTTTTCCATTGAATAAAAATTGCAAAATTGCATTTCATGATTAGCTATTGATAATAATGTCTAATTAAAGATTTAGTGGGAGACGTATGCTCAAATCACTTTCAATTTAATTTGTATTATATAATTGGGGAATTTTGTCTTAACCCAGTAAATAAATCCATTGCAAAATTTAAAAATTGAAAATAATTTACTGTCTGTATTGCCTACAATATCCATCCTTGATCGGCACCATTCCTAACTTAACTGGTGTGATGGTTGTGTAGCATTAGATTTTACAGCCCACAGAAGCTAAGCAGAAATTAACAAATGGAAACAACTACTGCTAACACTGAAACCATTAATAAAAAATGATATTTAATTAGATGTGATGAGAGGAAACACATAAGTAAAAAAAAAAAAAATCACCCTCTAGATATGTATGCTAATTTTTTTTTTTTTTTTTTTTTTTTTAGTGTAGCGTCATTTCAACACAATTTCTCTGACCCATCTAGTGCAAACCTGGCATGTTAAAGCTACCAAAAGAGTTGCTATTTTAAAGACTTTTTTGACCTGGCATATGAGAGCATTATAATTACTATTTTAAAACAGTTTTTTTTTTTTTTTTACTGCGATGAACTGGTTAAGATTTTCTGATTATTAATTATTTGTTGCAAGGATCCCCTTTACCGGTGAAATAACAAACACATGTTAATTTCTTTCATGAATTTTTAAAAGTTACATCTATTTGGGGAAAAGCCTGCTGAATATGTTCACATTTGACCCAAAAAAAAAAAAAAAAAAAAAAATATGTTCACATTCAAGTTAGCACTGAAACACTGTTTCTGTTCCAGTTTGCATAAAACAAATGTACGTATATTGTTTCTCAATTATTTAAAGTAAATGTCTATTGATATTTGTTGATATATATATATATATATATATATACAACATTGGTTGGGTGACTATTATCATTACTTTTATACACATTATGTTTCCGGTATTCAGTAGTAACAAAATTCTGATTAATTTAGTATTCAGTAACTATAAAGGTTACAATTAATTTAGAGTCAAGTGGAGTGGACCCATAAGAAGGGCAAAACTCTCCAAACAACTGTTTTCTCTGTATATAAAATTCATACTCAAAATTTTATTTAAGAAAATTTAAACTCCAACCAACAGATATTAGTACTGGGTGCCTATTATTAATTATACTGATAATCAACTTATTTTCTCAAAAAGAAAGAAAAATTATGTTATATTCTAAATATTTTGCAGGGATTTTGATTAATTTGTACTGTGAAACAAATTTAAAAAATTCAGAAATTATCATCTAAATGATATTTGTTTAAAATTAATCATATGTAACAAGAGACATTATACATTAGTTCTGACATTTAATGAGTTGAAAAATTAAATTAATAAAAATTCAGTATTTAATTAAAACAATAAAAATTAAAATTTAATAATATATGAGTGAACTTTAAATAAATTAATATTATTGATTTACCTTTTCAAATTATCAAAACGAATATCATTATAAAATTTTTCATGTAACAATTGCATGATGTGAAAACCCCTGAAACTTGAAGCAATCCTTATAGTATATTAAATCTATTGCATGATGTGAAAACCTCTACCCAATTCTTATAGTATATTAAATCATAAGTACGTACAGGAAAAGTCCAACAAGGTGGCTGCTTGCAAATCAGGATCATCTTACGTACCAAAATATTTATATCCTTAGGCAGGTGTACAGTTCCTTTCAAATTTATGTCATGCTAATGTGCTTTTTTTTTTTCCCCTCTACAAATAACCAACAGTGTAGCTCTCACAAATTAGCTAAAAACTATATATAACTAAGCTTCTGTTCAAAAAAATTTATAACTAAGCCTCCTAGATTTGAAGTGTTGACTGTATGATGTATGAAGTTTTTAGTAGGAATTAGCATGTAATGTCCTGTTGAATTAATTATATAACATATATCTATGCTATGTCATTGTTGTATTAATAAAATGCGTATTTATATCTTCAAAAAATTAAAGGAATTGAATTTTAAATAAAAATTATTAGATTTAAGCATTTTATTCCTATCATAATCAATATTAGAAGTAGAATACATAAGATTATTTTTGCTTTTCATGAGACTGTAGAAAAGAGTTCTAATTTCTTAACGGTGATGAAGGAGATGGAGTTTTTGAATGCACATGCAATTGCAACCCGGATGATTCTAAAAATCCTTCTCCTCCTCCTCTAGAACACAAATAACTACCATCGATCTTCTCATCACCACAAACACGAGTCACCTCCACCAACTATATGTAGACATTGGAAAGTGTTTGTCAATTGGTTTCGAGATTGGTGGATGTGCAATTCAAGCTATTGGTAACATATTTTTACTAGATGTTAAAATAAGTAAAGAATGTTGTGAGCAATACAGACAGTGGAATGTAGATTACTTCAATGGAGACATACTGTTCCTACTATGTTTGTTATCTTGTCTCTCATAATTTTATAGAATTTTACAAGAATCATTCAAATTTTATAAAATTGTTTTTATTTTATGGTGATTTTATAATATTATTGTTTTAGCTTATACTACAAGAAAAACAGTTTATAACAACAATCATTAAATGTTACAAAAAAATTAAAAAATATATTATTATAGATCTATACCAATAATTTTTACAAATGTTGATTAAATGTTGTTTATTCCAGTGTAGCTATATATTAAAGTAACATTTTTAGAATTTGTTGGTATTCATTTTTTGCAACATTAATAGTAATTTTTTGTAACATTTCTTTTATTATTATAATAAATTTATTTAACTAACATTTAATAATATTACGATAGAATAATTATTAAATGTTAGTATACCACATTTAAGAAATATTACTATAAAATATTAATTTTATATTCATTCAATTTTAAATTGAAAAATTCTATAATTATCATTTAAAATTTTTAGTATTATTTGACAAATTTATTTATTAACATTTAAAAATGGACGCTTATTGAAAATTAAATTTGTATTATTTCATTTTAATTTTTTATTATTACTTGTAAATTCCGAAATTGTGTACATCTTTTTAAAAAAAATGATATTAGCAAAAAAAAAAAAAAACACACACACCCAATGGTATTGGAAAAGAATTTATTTAATGGCTATATATAACAATAAATTTAAGAATACAATGTAAAAAAAAAGGTAAATACAACTTCAAAGTATTTACGTAACTTAAGTATCTAAATCTACTTTCTATATTGCAATCTTATGAAATTAGAGCATTCACTTGATACAACTCTTTTTTTTTTTTTTGTAAATATATAGTCGTTCTTGATAATAAAAACTTCATATTCAAGGATCAAACCTACATAGAATGAAATAAAAATAATCTAAAAATATTAGCAAATAATGAGAAAAATAAAATAACAAAAAATAAAATAACAAAAAATAAAATAAGTAATCAATTGAACCGAAACACAATAATTATAAATAGAAAAATTAAGTAGAAGTATAACTTGCCAAAAAATTTGCTCATAAACAATATCACTTCTTTCCATTTTCCTCATTTGTTTAGAATCAATTTTGCACTCTCAAATGTGCATTTGAAAGTTGAAAAATTGATTGCTTGACAATCTCGTACCAGCTCTTCAATGAAGTTGACTGCGAATGGTATCATAAAAAATGAATTTTGGGCTTGCGTACGTTGGAGGACTTATTCATGACCTTCAAGGATCTTAGAATATTGGGTTCACTTCCT
>CATIWK010146752.1:0-14395 GCA_949634005.1 Mallotus japonicus | reverse complement strand
AAAATCCTTGCACTGTATTGTGTTTGAAGGTTTTTTAATTTATTGAAGTTTGTCAAAGACTATTGAGGGGTCTCTTGCGGTGCTAGATGACTTTGAATAAACGTTTTTAAATTATTTTTTTCTTCTATATTATTTGTGATTGCTGCCAACAACCTTTCTTAAGGAGCATGCTAGATATGATATGCTTGTCCAACTAACCTCAACTTTGAACAATACTTGATGACTGAACTCATGATGCTAATGAAATTGATTGCAGAAGGGAAGTGTCCACATCTGCATACGACAAGAACCTTGATGATCAACTGCATCCAAGTGTGGTCCCAGATGATGTGATCCAGCTCCAGTCTGACAAGTACTGGGAACCACACCCAAAAACTGGTGTTTTTGGGCCTGCCACCGAGCAAAACTCGGGGGCAGGCGGAGAGGCTGGCTTCTCTACCTCATCTGCTAACGGTGGTCATAACACGGAGCTGGAAGAAAAGGCCTGGTTCCGCCCCACCAGTCTTGAGGACTTGGAGAAACCCCACCACATCTGAGAAGACTCGTTCTATATATACCCTGGGTGTACGCTAGTTCATATAGTAGTGCTAATAAATGCTGTTGAGATATTACCAGCTTTAGGTTCATTATATGGGCTGCTGCTGTTTGTATTCGCATGCTGGTGTCAAAACTAATTACATATGCAAAGTTTGTTAGTTGGTTGCAGTTGTGACATGTATGCTGTATGGATGGTTGTGGATTATGCATTCACATTATCCTTTTATAAAATACTTTATCAGTTTGTCTGTGACCTTGAATTCTTATTTTTATGCTTCCTCTACACTATATGCCTTTCAGGTGGTCCGTCACTCCTCCAGATTTTTGTATCTAATACAAGTGGTAGGTATGGTCTAAATATTGATAAATATGTTATGGATGGAGACTGATATGTTTCAAAGGAGGCAGAATGGCCGGTACTGTCTGTTAATTGTTACTCTTAGTAAGTAATCCTATTGCTCATTTGTGAAGGGATATCGATAGTGCAAAAGTGCTGAAGTTATTTAATACTAATTACTAAAGTTAATGCTACGTGGGGATGAACATTAGAAGAAATAGCTTTGTCTGTCAAAATATCACCGACCTTGAGGATTCGGGGCCTTTAACAACTACATAAGTATCTGCCATATTTTTTACTTTCTACTGGGGTGTTAGAGCATCTTCAATAATGCTTTTTATTCTAAAGAGTATTTTTTGCACAATAAAGAGTATCTCAAAGAAATTTTAAATATGAAGAGTGAAGAAATTTGTACAACTCCAATAGACTCTTTATATTTTTAATCTTCATTTTGTTTTATCCAATAAATATTAATTTTTAATTTTTTTCCTCATTTATTTTTACAAGATTCTCTATTTATTTAATTTTTTCCCTTCATTTAATGAAAGCGAAAAATATTTTCAATAAATAGATAAATATCAATTAATATTTTGCATAGGAAATTGAAAATGTTTTAGAGTAGATAGTGAAGTTTGACTCTCTACATATAAAGAGTCAAACCAACTCTCTACCCTAAAATAAAAATATAGAGAGTGTATTGAAGACCTTTTTTTGGTTTGGCTCTTTAAAGTAGAGAATTTTGCTCAAATAAAAAGTCTATTGGAAATGCTCTTAGGTGTTTATTGGTTGTTATGCTTGTGTGTGAAGAAATGGGGAATCCTAATCCTGATATTGTCCAGTTTTAATCCTAATATGCTTAATAGAAAAAAAATTTTAATAAGGTATATTAGTATTAAAAATTACAAACTTTTACTTCGATAAAACTAACCCAATTTTAACACAATTGCAATTAAGTAAAAAAATTAAAAGCTAAAACACGTATAATATTTGAGATGGATTAGACTAACCCAATTTTAACACAATTGCAATTAAGTAAAAAAAAATTAAAAGCTAAAACACATGTATAATATTTGAGATGGATTAGACGAAGGCTTAAAACTAGATAAAAGAGGAGATGAACATAATTTTTATAAATTAAATATTTTTTTCCATTCTCATTTATATCTTCTTTTAAAATTAATAGGTTGAAATATAACTAACTATTATAATTAGTACTTTTTCTGTTCCAAATTAATTGTCTTTTTTTAGTATTTCACTTGGATTAAGAAAACATTTAATAGACTTAATTATATAGAAAAATAGTTAAATGAAACTAAATTACCATTCTCTAGATATATTCAATATTAAAAAGATTTGCAGAATTTTGCAAAACCAATTAATATACTCACTCCTTCCTTTATATATGTCACTTTAAAGAAGATGTCAAATTTCATTTAATTGTCACTTTTATATAATCAATAAAATTTAAGTTTTTTTTTCTCAATTTTGCCCTTATTCTTATCAGTACAAAGTTATTAATGCTTTAGACAATTCTAAAGTCATCCCCCTTGTATTGAATTAAAAACCAAGAGTATTTTAGTCTCTCAACTTATTTTTCTCCTGAATTTAAGACTAATTAATTACTCCATCCGTTCTATTCCAATTGACGATTAAGGTTTTGTCACACATATTAAGAATCCTATTTAATAGGCATAATTATAGATACAAATAACTATATTACCCTTTTTTAGAAAAACTAAAAGTTATGAATTGATTACTCTATGGGGGAGTACTCAAATTTACTCTAAAAATAAGATATGGGTAAAGTTGAAAAAAAAAAATTTATTTTTTATTGGTAATCTAAAAACGTCAATTGGAGTGGAATAAATTCTATTCTCTTAAACGACAATTGGAATGGAACAGAGAGAGTATTTTTTAATCAAATTGAAACTCTATAAAGTGACATATATAAAGGAATGGAGAGAGTAGATAAGGTTAACATAAGAATAAAATAGGAAGGAAAAAATTAATGTTCCATTGGATATATAAAAGTGATAAATAAATAATTTTTTTTTATTTAAAAAAGAGACAATTAGTTTGGAATGGAGGGAGTATTAAATAATATGAATGTGAAATTTATATAGTATTAGAGATGAGCTATTTTACCTCTGTATTTTATTTTTTGTTTTTATCAAATTGCAATTTGGGCTAAAATTGTTAAAAAATATGTCAAATTAGATTAGATTTGTTAAATTTTAAATTTTAGTATAAATTTAAAAAGTTAAAAAATGGTATGACACCAATATATACTATTTAATAAATTCAAAAAATATGGAGAAATTATAATGATACATGTGCCCAAAATTATACAATTAATGAGATTTATCTACATTGATTGTACCGGTAATAATTTCTGAAGCACATGTGATTTCAATAGCATAATTACTTCTCTTTTCCTCTTAAAGAAAGAAGAAAAAAAAAAAAGAAAAAACATAAGAAATATGAAATTTCTTTTTTTGAAAAACAAAGTGGGAGTAGAGTGAGCTGTTGAGCCAAGCCTGTCCTGAAATAATTGAAACAAATTGGAGATACTGGGACACTTGCTAAGATGAGGGGCCTCTGATGGGCAAAGCGGGTAGGCAAGGCAGACAGAATTCTACCCTTACTGCTGGCTAGCATATGTTCCTAGTTCTTGACAACCCTTGAATTGTCAGCTGGTCACAAATCTATTGCTTTAACGACAACAGATTTTGTTTTGTATTATTATTTTTTTAGTGATATATATTGTTTTTCTTTTTAATTTTATAAAAACACAGACTGAGCTAAAAATAAATTACACTCCTTCATAAAATTATAATAATTTTATAACACGTATTGATGTATATAACTCAAACACGCACACATTAAAATCAATGCATACTGCTTTTGTAACCTTCACAAAATCTGCACATTGTTTTCAATTCCATAGTGAACCACACATTAAAAATTCTGTTCCACCTTTCCGTTTTCATTTAGAATGAATAAATTAGATTCTTGTAAAGAAAGGCAAAAGAAGAATAACTTTGTTAAAGTAAAATTGTATTCTCTGTTTCAAACCTCAATTACAACGGCATTTTTTATTTAAAAAAAAAAAAAATTCTATTCTCCATCCATCATGTTAGTGCTCAAAGGCAGTTCTAGTCTCAAACTTACACATGCAAGTTGTCCTATTCACACTAATTTCTGTACTTAAACTGCATTTTGCGACTGATTTCACTTCAGACAAAAAGAGTTAGGCTTTTCTGGTAGCATATATATATGGAAACACTCGTATGCACACATGAAGCAAAAATAAGACTATAGCGAGAAAATAAAGGAAAGAAAAACAGAATAGAGACAAAAAAAAAAAAAAAAAAAAAAAAAAAAAAAAAAAAAACCCTTTATAGCAACATCCTATAATTGCATCTTGACAGTCTTCTTGTTAACTCTCACATGCAAAAAATCATATTTGGTTCATGTAATGGAATAAGTATAAAATAAAATTGTAATTCTTAAGGAATAAAATAGATATTCCTAGAATAACTATTGCTATATAATTACTATTCCATGCTTTGGTTCATGATCTAAAATTACTATTTTATTAGTAGATTTAAGCATAAATGATATTGATACCTTTATTAATGAATTTTATTATTAGTATCAAAATTAAATAGTCATACATTGACAATTGATAAAAACATCACAGTTCTGCTTGATTAATGTTTTTATTTTTAAATGAAACTAACCTTATAAATATGTAAAATCAAATTTTAGTTTTAAATTAATTAGAATCATTAGATGACTTTTGTTTTTAAATTCAAAAAAATTATAAACTATATATATAATAATGTATGCACACACAAATTCTAAAATGAATGTAAATATGTCATTACACAATAATAAAACTATATATTATATCACTATGATTAATTTAGTTTAGGTTCTATCCCACTTTAATCGTTAAAAATATTTTTTAGAAATTTTAATACATTGAAAAATTAAAATTATTAATTCCATCTTGCTAAATTATTTTTAGAAAATTGAAAAATAAAAATATTTTTTACAAAATTAAAATAATATAAAGTGCTTAAAAAGAAAAAGAAAAAGAACAAATCGAAAAGGTCAATTTATTTTGTAAGCAATGGACCATTATAAGAGGTAAAAAAAGTCCAAAACGTCAATTTATCTACTCTTCCTCTGATGATGGTCCAAGTGAGTCCCCTATTTTTGTCCATGCTCATAAATTTTATAAGAGGTAAAAGTGGAAATCACCTTTTTCAAGGGTAAAGAATATTTATTCTTTAATTTTTGAAAGAATAATTATTTTTTAAAAATTATAAAATTGCTATTCTATAAAATTAGTATTCCATAATAAAATTTGAACCAAAATAAAGAACAAGTATTTCATAGTAAGTTAGCATGTCAACAGGTAGTATAAAAACATTACTTAGTCGAGCTGAGATGAGATGATGCTACACTTGTAAAACAGGCATAATTCTAAGACTGTTGATATGTAATTATGTATCGCGGAGTTCCCACCTGTGAAACACAACATGAAAAAAGTGCAGAGAAGCACGTTGAATTGTTGTAAAAGACAGAGATGCAAGATTAAGGTTGCATATATAAGACAAGGAAACACTGTCTAAATAATTGGCAATGAAGCAACATTTTCCATGGCATTAACAGTTGCATGATTGCACTTATACATGCCTAATTGCAACTTTAGAAGAACAAGGATTTTTTTATTAGCTTGTTTGTGAAAAAAATCTACACGAAAAAACAAAAAATGGCTGATACTGCACCTGAACATAAGCATTTGCCAACGCACAAAAGATGCTAAGGCGAAGGTTGAATACCTTCTGACTTTAAAGCAGAGATGTGCACTCTGAAATCTACATATTTGTTAGATATGGATCAGCTTGATAACAAAGTCCAATGAAAAACTAAATTTAGTTTACTTATTTTATTTTGTAATTTTTTATTTTTAAATAAAAATTATAATTTATAATACCACATTAGCTTCCAATTTATAAACTAAAATTTATATTATTACTATAATTTGTTTATCATATTTAATATCATTTTTTCATTGTCATTATCTATAATTTTTTTTTTAATTTTAAACTCATTTTAAGTAAATAATTTTATTTTTTCAAAAAAAGTAAATAATTTTATATTTTTTCAAGTATTAAAAAATTTAATAGTATATAAAATATAGTAATATATAAATATTTAATATTTACCATATAAATATTTTTCTAATAAACAGATATTTACAAAATGAATTTAAAAATTTTATTAATCATTAAATAATAAAATTAATGATCATTTTAAATAAAAAATTGTTAAATATATAATTAACTTTTGAATATTAATTATAAAAATCAATTATATATCTATATATAGGTGTAGTCTACCGTTATTTTGTTTTTTACAAAGTAAAATTTACTTTGTTAATAATAATCTTTAGATGATTTAATATATATTCATCCTATGGTAATAATAATAAAGTATACACAAAGTAAATAAAAAATAAAATAATGGCAGAATTTTTCATATATATATATATATATATATATATATATATATATATTAAGACGCAGATATAAAAAATAAAAAATAAAAAACCCAAAACTTTCTCTGATGCGCTCTTTGCAAGGATAACGAACGCCCGCCAAAAACAAAAACAAAAGCACACACCTAAAAAAAATATCTTTCCTTTATCTCAATGTAGTCTATATGATAAGCCCCTAATATCAAAGATTCAGAATCAAGAACGTGGAACAAAAGGATTTTAATCCAGAACATGGCTTGCACTGGGGTGCTGGCCTTTGTTTCATCTCCTTCAAAGGTATGTAAAAGCACTTCTCTTTCTTGCTCTTTGCATCATTCACCCTCTACTTCTCTACCTAGTAATGAAAACCAGTTGAATGATGATGATAACACTATTACTGCACCTCAAAAATTTAGCTACAGTAGAGCTTCACCTTCAATCAGATGGCCCCACCTCAAACTTTCTGATTCTTGCACTTCTCCTCATACCCAATTCAGTGTTGTTTCTCCCTCGCCTACCCATTTCTTCGATGAATTACCCGAATTGAAGAGTGATGATAGGAGCCAAAAGTCTGGTTCTTTAGAGTCTTTGGATGTGGATGATGAAACCCAGGAACGATTAGGGAGGTTGAGTAGAACTAGGGTTAAGAAAATGAATAAATTGGCACTTAAAAGGGCTAAAGATTGGAGGGAGAGAGTGAAGTATTTGACTGATAGGATATTAGGATTGAGACCTGACCAGTTTGTGGCTGATGTGTTGGATGATAGGAAAGTGCAAATGACACCTACTGATTTCTGTTTTGTTGTGAAGTGGGTTGGCCGGGAGAATTGGCAACGTGCTTTGGAGGTTTATGAGTGGTTGAATTTACGCCATTGGTATGCTCCTAATGCTCGAATGCTTGCCACAATTTTGGCTGTTTTGGGTAAGGCTAATCAGGATGCCTTGGCAGTGGAAATATTTACTAGAGTTGAGTCTTCTGTTGATAATACCGTGCAAGTGTATAATGCTATGATGGGTGTTTATGCAAGGACTGGGAGGTTCAATAAGGTCCAAGAAATGCTTGATTTAATGCGTCAAAGAGGATGTGAGCCAGACCTTGTTAGTTTCAATACTTTGATAAATGCTCGATTGAAGGCTGGTGCTTTGATGCCAAATGCAGTTAGCGAGCTTTTAAACGAGGTGAGGAGGTCAGGGCTTAGGCCTGATATAATCACTTATAATACTCTAATTAGTGCTTGTTCACGTGAATCGAATTTGGAGGAGGCTGTGAAGGTTTTTGATGATATGGAGGCACATCATTGCCAACCTGATCTGTGGACATACAATGCCATGATTTCAGTTTATGGAAGATGCGGATTATCTGGCAAAGCAGAGCAGCTGTTTAAGGAATTGGAGTCTAAAGGGTTTTTCCCAGATGCAGTAACATATAACTCCTTGTTGTATGCTTTTGCAAGAGATGGGAATGTGGACAAAGTAAATGATATTTGTGAGGAAATGGTGCAAAAGGGGTTTGGCAGAGATGAGATGACCTATAATACTATTATCCATATGCATGGAAAACAAGGGCAGCACGATCTAGCATTACAGCTTTACAAAGAAATGAAGTTGTCAGGTCGTACGCCTGATGCAATTACATATACTGTTTTGATTGATTCACTTGGAAAGGCAAATAAGATGGCAGAGGCTGCTAAGGTGATGTCAGAGATGTTAGACATAGGAGTTAAACCTACTTTGAGGACCTATAGTGCTTTGATTTGTGGGTATGCTAAGGCTGGCCAAAGAGTGGAGGCTGAACAGACTTTTGATTGCATGCGAAGGTCTGGAATTAGACCTGATCAACTAGCATACTCTGTTATGCTCGATGTCTTCCTGAGATCTGATGAGCCAATGAAGGCAATGATGCTATATAGGGAAATGGTTCGTGATGGTATCACCCCAGATCCTACTGTTTATGGGGTTCTTCTTCTCTATCTTGGAAGAGAAAATAAAGTGGAGGATATTCAGAGAGTAATTGGAGATATGGAAGAAATATGTGGTATGAATTCACAAGCTGTTGCTTCTGTTCTTGTCAAGGGTGAATGCTATGATGCTGCTGCTAAAATGCTTAGGTTGGCAATCAGTGAGAGCTGTGAAATTGACAGTGAAAATCTGTTATCTATTTTGAGTTCATATAGTTCATCTGGGAGACTGTCCGAAGCACTTGACTTGCTTAAATTCTTAAAAGAACGTGCTCCCAGATCCAGCCAATTGGTAGCTGAAGCTTCCATTGTTACTTTTTGCAAGGCTAAGCAGTTGGATGCTGCTCTAAAGGAATACAATGAGACGAGGGAATTTGATTGGTTTATTGGGAGTTGTACCATGTATGAAACCTTGATTCAGTGCTGTGAAGAAAATGAATACATTGCTGAAGCTTCTCAAATTTTTTCTGACATGAGATTTAATGGTGTCAAACCTTCCGAGTCTCTTTGCCGAAGCATGGTGCTCATGTATTGTAAAATGGGGTTTCCTGAAACAGCCCATAATCTGATTGATTTGGCAGAAAAGGAAGGCATGTTATTTGATATCTCCATTGATGTTGCTGTCATTGAGACATATGGGAAACTGAAACTATGGCAGAAAGCAGAAAGCTTGGTGGGGAACCTTCGACAAAGATGTGCAACTGTGGATCGGAAGGTCTGGAATGCCCTGATACAAGCATATGCTTCAAGTGGCTGTTATGAGCGAGCCAGGGCTGTTTTCAATACAATGATGAGAGATGGACCTTCACCCACTGTGGATTCCATTAATGGTCTTTTACAAGCATTGATTGTTGATGGAAGATTGGAAGAGCTTTATGTGGTAATCCAAGAGATGCAAGACATGGGTTTTCAAATAAGCAAAAGTTCTATTCTTTTGATGCTTGATGGATTTGCACGTACAGGCAACATAATTGAAGTGAAGAAAATATACCAAGGAATGAAGGCTGCAGGTTATTTTCCCACCATGCATCTTTACAGGGTAATGATTGGGTTGTTATGCAGGGGAAAACGTGTTAGAGATGTTGAAGCCATGGTTTCTGAGATGGAAGAAGCAGGATTCAAGCCTGATCTTTCAATATGGAATTCTTTGCTCAAGTTATACACTGGAATTGATGATTATAGGAAGACAATTCAAATTTACCAGCGGATTAAAGAAGATGGACTTCAACCAGATGAGGACACTTATAATACATTAATTATTATGTACTGCAGAGACCACAGACCAGAGGAAGGTTTTGTGCTTATGCATGAAATGAGAAGGGCAGGATTAGAGCCCAAATTGGATACCTACAAAAGTTTGATTGCAGCATTTGGTAAGCAGCAGCTTGTGGTGCAAGCAGAGGAACTTTTTGAAGAGCTACTATCAAAAGGATCTAAACTGGATCGCTCTTTCTATCATATTATGATGAAGATGTATAGAAATTCAGGAGATCACTCCAAAGCTGAAAAGCTTTTGACCATGATGAAAGATGCAGGAGTGGAACCTACAATCGCAACAATGCACTTACTTATGGTGTCCTATGGAAGCTGTGGTCAGCCTCAGGAAGCTGAAAAAGTTCTCAGTAATTTGAAAGAAACAGGCTCAAGTCTCAGTACATTACCATATAGTTCTGTCATTGATGCTTATCTTAGGAATAAAGATTACAATGTGGGAATTCAGAAACTCATGGGGATGAAGAAAGAAGGTTTAGAACCAGACCACAGAATATGGACATGCTTTATTAGAGCTGCTAGTTTGGCTCAGCATGCTCATGAAGCCATTCTCCTTTTAAAAGCTCTGCAAGATTCTGGTTTTGATCTTCCAATCAGGTAGATTGGCTATTAACTGTTAGTTAGGAAACTATCTCATACATTAATATCTGTGTTCAGTTTTACATTTTTTGTGCTAGTTTTTTTTTTTTTTCTGATTTTTTATTTCTTTTGTAGGCTTCTAACAGAAAGATCTGAGACGCTAGTTTCAGAGGTTGACAATTGTCTTGAGCTGCTTGAACCGATGGAAGACAATGCAGCCTTTAACTTTGTTAATGCCTTGGAGGACTTGTTATGGGGATTCGAACTTCGAGCCAGTGCTTCTTGGGTTTTCCGCTTGGCAGTCAAGAGGAGTATCTATCGTAATGATGTATTTAGGTAAGTGCTGGTAGGTTAAAATATAATGATGATGGCCTTACCATTTGATTTAGAGATCTCTTTTTTGTTGAAATTTTAAAGTAAAATGTGTCTGAAAGAGACTATACTACTGTCAAATGCCAAATTGACTAAAGTTCTGATAGAAATTTCTGTTACAATTGTGTTTTCTTTGCATTAATTTTTCTCTCACTTTGTGGTCTGTGTTGCAGGGTGGCTGACCAGGATTGGGGGGCAGATTTTAGAAAATTGTCAGGTGGTGCAGCTCTTGTTGGACTTACTTTATGGCTTGACCACATGCAGGTAAGTTCCTTGATGCACTTATAATTTTGATTTCTTAGAGGTCATATGATGTAATAATATTATAATATGGTATAGAACCTGAGCTTATGCTAACTCAGCCTCTACAAGATAGTTTAAAGGAAGCATTTAAACGAGCCTTGTGAAAAATTTAGAAAACCTGAAAGTTCTCATAATACAAATAAAGGGTGGGATAATTAATCTTGGACTTCTCATATTACAAATAAAGGATGAACCGTGCCCAGTGTTTAGCTTTCCATGGAAAATACACAAGAGGAATGAAGAACAAACGAGAAGTAGTTGATGGTTTCTTTATATTTAGTCGTGTCCTTTTCTTTGTAACAAGAGTCGTAATCGTTAAGAGCACTTCAATCCATGAGGACTCTCATGGCAATTGAGATGTGTCCATTAGAGTTATCTATTAGTTGGGTGCCTGCACTGTTTCTTTAAGATTCTTGCGGCCTTGAAGTGCTTTGTGAGGAAGTTTGCATGACATGCAAGAATTTGACAAAGTTTTTGTTTGTGCATGCTTTGTAATTCACTTAGAATTTTTTGTTTCTCCTCGAAGTATAAATTGCTAGGAATGACTTAATTGCTATTTATTATTTGAACCCGTCTTAAGGACAATGTCAGTAACAGCTTTTGGCTTAAGTCGTTATCATGCATCTATCCATGTGGCAGGATGCTTCATTACAAGGTTATCCAGTGTCTCCTAAGTCAGTTGTTCTGATAACTGGGACAGCCGAGTACAACATGGTTTCACTTAACAAGACATTGAAGGCTTGCCTCTGGGAGATGGGATCCCCATTTCTTCCTTGTAAAACACGGAGTGGGCTCCTTATAGCGAAGGCGCATTCCCTCAGGATGTGGTTGAAAGACTCTCCTTTCTGTTTGGATCTTGAGTTGAAAGATGCTCCATCTCTTCCTGAATTAAACTCGATGCAGCTTATTGAGGGATGTTTAATAAGGCGTGGCCTTGTTCCTGCATTTAAGGAGATAACCGAGAAACTTGGATTTGTGTGGCCAAAGAAATTTGCAAAATTGGCTTTACTGTCAGATGACAAAAGAGAAAAGGCTATTCAAGCTGACATAGAGGGACGAAAAGAAAAGCTGGAAAAGCTTAAGAGTAGGGCTGATTCTTTGAGGAGAAATAAGATAAAACAGTCAAGAAGGAGCAGATTTCTTCGGAGAAGACATGCCGTCAATGCCTGAGGAGACTAAATTATGCTATCAAACTGCAAAATAGAATGGCCCATGTAGAAAGATGGCATGATTTTTGTTGAAACAATGTGCCTTTCCAGTTTCCAGTGCCTTGAGGCCAAGATGATCACCATGGACCATGAAACTTGCTAAACCCCTCAGTAAACGAGCAGGAAAGTTGCCGTTCTGAACACAGAACATGAAGTGATATGGTAGAGCCTCATAGTTCTGGCTTATCACATTCCATGGAGCAACGCATATATATCATCACACTTAATGTAAGAATCTCTTTACTTTTCCTTGAAGTGCAAATTGTTATTTTGAGAATTATTTGTCTTAATTGTGTTCGCCTTCTCCTTAGTTGCATGTTTTATGCTTACAGAAACAATAATGTTTCATTTTGATGCAGCAAATCATCATTGCTGGAGGCATAGACCAAAGAGCATATTTTTTACTCTCATTGAACCAGGAGTGGACGAAGCTTCTCACGCCTTGAATGATCATAATAAGCTTCTCAAACCGTGTCCTAATTATCAATGTTAGTTTTATTAATTTGGGCATCAACAATCAAATGGATAAAGATAAACTGTTTGATATATACTTATTGTAGGATTCAAAAGGCTTCATTTACAAGAACTTAACTGATCTACAATAATCCAATTGTTATATCGTGGACCCCTGTCCATCTTGCAAGATGGACTAGGGCCTTGGCACGTGCAGAAAAGTATCAATGTAAATAACGATTTTTTTTTTTTGATTTACGCTACTTCTCTCCTTCACCTCCGCCTCCGTCTCTGTACATTTGCGTCTTCCTCCACCTCCATAAATGCGATCTCTCTTTTCACTTCGATCTCTGGATAAAATTACAAATTGATGTGAAAGAGTAAAAAAAGGACGTTTCTGGGCAATAGAGAGAAGACAAAATACCTTGCCCATAATGTCTAAGAATGGAGCCACCGTTTCATACAGAGATTTGTCACCTGAAAGATGGCACCTTACGCTTCAGTTTCTACTAGGCCATTCATTGTGTTCCACAACACATATTAAAATGATAATTACAAACATGAAAACGAATTGCAGAAAAGTTTTAACACTCATTGACTAGTGACCTTATTATGCTGGATTGGAAACTTCCAAATATGAATAATTTAGATTGTGCATGAAGTTGGAATAAATTACATAGAACCAAGCCACAAGGATGTTGGTTTGCGTCTTAAGAGCAACCACTTTATGAAAAAATGTTTAGGTTCATTAGTTAATTACTGTAGGTGCATTACTTAGCTTGTATAGGTTCATTATTATCATTTTTTTTTTGAAAATCTAGAATTCATTAAAACCACCAACAGGGAAACAAAACCACCAATTGGGGAAAACAAATAACAAAATAGCAGAGACAACTATAGGGCACAGAGATTGCCACTCCAGCAATCACTTAAAACCCATCAAAACAAAACCAACAAAGAACAAATTCCAGGAAAACTACAAAAAAAAAATAATAATAATAAAGAACAAAAAAAGCTAGCATACATAACCAAACGCTAACAGACAAAAACCACAAAAAACTGGGACTTCACAATCTAAACAAACACTACTCAGCCTACACTTGCATTCCTTCCTCAGCATCTTTATATAGGAGGTCTTGTAATTCTTTTGGAATAGTACTCCATTTATCTCCATATTGCAGTAAGAAATCATGAGTAACTAACCCATCTGCCACCTTGTTGGCACTCCTCCTTATGTACACTATTCGAGTATCTGCTAAATGAAGATCTTCCATTAGAATCGTTATATTCTCCTCCACAATTGCTCTGATTTCCCACCTTATTACTTCATTAATTAAATACTACAAATTCATCCTTTTTAAATACTCAAATTCATTATTTTATATAGGATCATTAATCAAATACTATAAGTTCATTGGTTAACCCGTGTAGGCTCATTAATTAAACATTGTAGGTTCATCACTTTTACTCAGTTTTCATTATACTATATACATTCATTAGTCAAATACCGTAGATTCATTAGTTAATTCATATATGTTCATTAGTTAAACACTGTAGGTTCTTGCTATTGCTATTTAATTAAAATAAAAATTAAATTGATTTTTCTTTTTAGTTTGTTTCTATTAGAGAAACAAAGAGAGTTTTATAATAATGCGAAGGGATAATCAATTTCTTTGTAAAGATAATTGTAATACCCTGAATTTTTATTTTAAATTTATAAAATTAAATTGTGAGATTTGCAGTGTTAATAAATATTTTAATTAATTTGAAATTATTGTTTAGTGATATTAATTTAGATTTGTGTATTGAATATTATTTTAATATT
>CATIWK010146746.1:0-19947 GCA_949634005.1 Mallotus japonicus | reverse complement strand
TTAAAATTACTTACCAAATAAACATCTAAGGCCTTTGAAGATGAAGATTATGCTCTGAAATGGATTCTAGACCTTCAATTTTACTTGATAATTCAGTTTTTTTTTTTTTTATAAGATAGAAAAGAAGAAGAAGGAGGAGGGGAAGGAAGATAAGAATATTCTTCCTTCCTTCCTTCCTTTAAAACCACCCACGTACTAACTTTTTTTTTTAATAATAATAATAATAATAATAATCACTAAACCAATTTGAGCCCCTTTTATTTTTGCCATTAACCAATTAATCCCTTAACTTTCTAATTAATTTTTTTTATGGACTTAATTATAAACATTGAAATTAATACCACATATCTCATGCATCTCATGTCTATATGATATGCATATTATGTAATTAAATGCAAATGCATTAGGTGGGCGTTACAATAAGAGTAATTTTGTCCTTTAAATAATACAACACATGTAGCAAATGATATGGTTAATGACTGAGATAAAAGTTGGTCTTGTTTGATCTGACTGAGCACACAGTCAGCATCAAATCAGCCGGAGACACTATATTGATATGCTTTTCAAAAGTTCAGACACTTGATTGTAAAAAAAAAAAGATTAGATACTCAAATAGAAAAAATAGAAGAGTTCAGACACCAAAAATATAATTATCCCTTTTATTTTTAGATGTTTATTGCCTTGTGGACTCTAGGACACTAACTAATGCAATTAAATGAAAATTCAATGCTGGATAACGATTTCACAGTTTCTCCTTCTTCTATAAACAAAACACTAAGGATTTGGTTATGGTAGTAATTAATTAAATTAACAGTGGATTATAAAAAAATTAATACTTATTAAAAATTTATTAATATTGAAGTATTGTGATTTCCAGTTATATCAATGAATATCATATTATCACACCATATTCATGAATATCACATTATCAAATATAAAAAACAAAATCAAACTACAATTTTTATCCTAAAAGGTAAAATATTTTAAACATGGTAAATATAAATTTTTATTATTATATGATAATTTTATTCTAATAGTATATTTTAAGTAAACTAATACATATATTTAATTAATAAATGAAATAATTTCTTATTTTAAATTTATTTTTGAAATTATTTTTTATGTCATGTACATTGCAAGTGAATAGTAATAATTAAATTATTTCTCAAAAAATAGTAATAATTAAATTTATTATTTTTGCAAAAAATTAATATAAAATAAATTAAAATAATAAATTAAAAAATTGTACCATACATTTCCCCAAATAAAATTAAAAATTCTATTTCTCAATACTGTAATTACAACTTAAAGAAAATTACAATCAAATTAGATGTGATTATATTCAACTAAATCAAAATAATAAAAAAATTCTCTTTACCTTTTGTACTTTTTTATATATAATATGGACAAAGTTTATTTAAATAATTATTAAATTAATCCATAAACTGACTTAAATTCAGCCAAAATATAATTGAATATAATCAAAATGTAGGATGAGGTGTGGCTAACAAATAAACACAGAATAAATGAGACAATAAAAACAAGAATTCTTCATAATTACCCAAATAATGGTTGGGATAATTAATAACAGTCAGCCATGTACCCAGTCACGTGATAAGGACCATGGTCATGTGCCTAATGCAACAGAGGAAATTGAAAAAATATTATATCAACAGTATATGACAGAAATAATGGGTTGATTTTTGAGGTAAATGATAAGAATTATAAGTGGTGGCCTCCACACCATAGTGCACACTTTAGTAAAAATGATGGGTTTTGGTAATTATGTTATAGTCAGAAAGAGAAGACCATGGGAATCTCTTCTATGGCTAATGATGCCAAAATTACCAAAATCACCCTCAAAGTATTTTTTTTAGACAATATTTTATTGAGTCACAACTGTTAGTTGTTAGTATTATCGAGAAAGGAAATAATATATACCTATAAGGTCACAATTATTAGTTATTAGTCTTAATGAGCTGCTACACTATGTGAGTCCATTAGGATGTAAGACACTATTTAAATCCGTCTCACCTAATTTCTAAACGGTAATTCAAATATTATGTTGGTTGAGGTTATAGGATTCAATTCTAAAATTTTATGTCGTAAAGTCTCGATCGAAATTAGAGATTAATTGATGTAAGCCTCTCAATATATTTTGAGTGATAAGAAAATGGGTGCTTATACTAAGGGTAGTGTAGTAATTTGAGAATATAAATGGAACCTTAGATTTCATTTTCATGGACAAGGTAAGTGGGGAACAAACTTTTTTTTTAATCTCCAAAATTGATGAAGTTTGACTATTATTATTACTATTGTTGTTATTTATTATTAATTACAAATAACAAATGTGGCACCAAACCTACAAGAGTTTTTTGATTTAATACTTTTGACAATTTGGGAACATTAGTCCACAAGTGAAGATGGCAAAATATAAATGTGCAAGTTTGAAAAGTTATGTCATTCCAATGTAATTTGGTATTTGGCATTAAATGGAGAAGAATACATTTTTCAGGGTTTTCTTGCCTCCACTTAATTTCTTGCTTCACTCCACCCTTTTTTTTTTTTTTTTTTTTTGTTAATATGTTGAATATTATAGGTGAATGAATAATTTTCAAGAAAAAGATAGAGATATTATGTAACATTAGAGATGGATGGACAATTTTAATATAACTGATAGAAATATCATGTGCTATTTATATTTATTATGTTTGGGTTTCATTAGTTTGGTATATTTTGTTAGTTTATTTTTTAACTTATACATTAATCATTTTAATATATTAATTTATTTAGAATATTTTTAATAAATTTAGATATTTAAAAAAATTTATTTCTAACTTATGAAAATAGCATTTAGACATTACAAATAATATTAAAAATATTAATAAATATATGACCAATTTATAAGTTGAAGATAAATTGATAAACTGATATATTGAGCCATACTATAGATTATCAAAATGAAATAAGAAAAAATTAATGTAATTCATTTAGTGTGTGCTTATTAATGTTTATTACAATTTTAAAAAATTTATATTGTCTAATATGAAAAATAATATTGATTTAAATATGCATCTTGAACTAATTTACTTTCAACTTGATTAGTTTTAAATATCATTTTAGTGAAATAGATAAAATAAAAAATTATCTATTTTTTTAATAACACATGTAAAAATATATTTATTTTCATTATTACTTCATCTTGAGCTTGAAATAAAGACTTTTTTTTTAAGTCTGGTCAAGCACATAATCAAATCATGCATTAAAAAAATGAGGTAATTAATTATGATGAAGTAATGTAGCAAAAGTTAATTTTTTTAACAATTAGTCTAGATAGCTTAAGTTTCAATACTGAAAATAAGAGAGTAAAAAGATTAAAGACCGAGTCTAGCTCTCAATTAAATACTTTGATCCTGAATATTTTACCATCCGTTTTAAATTGATTAAGGGTGAAAAATCCATTTAAGAACTCTCTTTTATTATAATTGTGAAGAACATCTCCAAATCAATATAGTTCTCACCCGTACATATTTCAAAAGATCTATCTGTATCTTGTACCACAGTGCATCTAAATACTAAATTTTAATGCAGCTTTTTCATAAAGGAAAAGAAAAATTAATTGTCACTTTGAGTTAAAAAAAAAAAAAACAGAAGCAAAAAATAACAAATTATTTTCAGAATATAGTTTTACTTATTCTTTGAAAGATTGATTTACTTATTTTATTTAATTATATAAGTAAATATAGTTTTAATAATTTATTTTATATTGATGTTCAAAAAAAATATTTTATATTATTTTTTTATTTGATATTTTCAGTATCCAATAATTATAAAGATTCTAATTATTTTAAAATTTGAATTGAATGGATTTGCAAAAGAATAAAATTCTTTAAACACTTATTTTTTTATACATAAAATTTAAATTTAAAATTTTATTTAAAAAAATTAAATTTCTTACCGGATTTTGATTTTCATATTGTATTTGTGATTAAGCACAAAGAAAAAAAAAATTAATTGTGATTAATGATGATCACCAACCGATATATGAGTCAAATCAAACAGTTAATGTGTTTTTAAAAATGGTTGACAGGGAATATCAAATTTGAAAGCTTTTTCATCCGTCATTAATTAAGCCAATAAGCTTACCTGAAAAACAATAAATATATAAGAAAAAAAAAAACAATATATAAGGAGCTGTTTTAATTGCAAATAAATTAATTAATGAGCCTAGTTTTTAGTTTATTTATTGTTTTTTTAGGCCTGGAAATTTTGACAAACTCTTGTCAGAGACAGAGACAGGATTCATGACAACATAACTTATAGTAGAAAATTGAATAGTTAGATGGTAAATTTATTTAAAATATTAAAAAAATTATAACTTTGATTTTTAAGAAATATGCTAGAATTTTTTTTATTATTATAAAAATTAAAAATTAAAATTTTAATTTTAGTAATTTTATCTTCAATTTTTTTGAACAAATAAAAATTTACTGTTCATGCACCATTTTTATCTTCTGCTAGAAAACAAGTAATTTTATCTTAAATTTTAAAAATATTTTTAATTTAATTATTCATTAATAAATTTAATAACGTTAATATTTTAAGATATTATATCGCTTTTTAGAACATTTAATTTGACTTATATTATCTTGAATTGGATTTATTTTTTGAAGTGCTAGATCAATTGTTATATCATGAATCCCTGTTCATATTGTATTATGGATCAGGGGTCCATTATACGTGTGAATAATAAAAGTGCGCTTTTTTTTTTATGAGCAAGTCTCTTTTTACTGTCACCTTCTTATTCTTCTTTTTCTTTTTTCCAGCTCTAAGTTTTATTGATTGAACGGTCATTAAACTTCACTTTTTTTTTTCCAGTTCTAAGTCTTCTTCTTCTTTTTTTATACGTAGCGTCCAACGTTTTTTTTCATATTAAACGTTCTTTTTTTTTGGTGTTAAACTTTGTTTTAATTAGTTAATTTCTCTTTATAGTTGTAGTAAACATTAATTGATCAAAACAATGAAGTTCACTGATTTTTACTTGTATGGTCATGAGAATCAATGAATTCGCAGGTCAAAATCAATGAGTCTATTGCAAGTTCATTAACCTTTGCCTATAGATTCAAATGAACATGCAGGTGAAGATTAATGAATTTGCAGCAGGTTCACAGACCTTCACCTGCAGGTTCACAGACCTTCACTGCAGCTTCACATTCAATTTAATCTTCATTTAGTAGCACATAAACTTCCAATCAATAACATATGAATCTTTCCATTACAATTAATGAATTTATATGCACAAACTAAACAAATACAACAAAATAATTTGTAGTCAAAATTCAATCTAAAAAAATACAAAAAGAAGAAGAAGAATAAGAAGAATGAGCAGCTGTTGAATTTCAAAAGAACATATGTGTAACTTTCGCAAATCCTTCCTGGTTTTGAAGCATTTGAGAGTCCCTGATTTTGAAACATTTGAGAACCATTGATCCAAAAAAAAAAAAAATTAAAGTGCAGAAAAGAGAAGGTAGGGATCGTGACCGGAGAAGAGAAAAAGGCAGAAAAAGAAAAGAGAAAGTGTCTTGTGACAAAAGAAGAGAAGAGAAGAGAGTAAAGCATTAATGACCGAAGAAGAGAAAAAGAGAGTAGAACAATAATGACCGGAGAAGAGAAAAGAAGGGAAGAGAGCATAGCGTTAAAAAAAAAAAGAGAGAGAAGAAACGTTAAAAAACAAATAGAGAAAGTGTTAAAATAAAACACTCACACGTGCAATAGACCTTTAGTTCATATTGCAATATGAACAGGGGTCTATGATATAACTTGCGGTGCTAGATTGCTATAAAATTAATTTTTAATTTTGGTAATATGAATAGGAGTCCATGATATAACTTGCGTAGCTAGATTGTTAAAATTAATTTTTAATTTTTACCAACTTTACATCTTAATGTGGCAGAAAAATAACATATTAGCAGTAAAAAAACTATAGTTACTTTTAATATTTTCAGTAATTTTACATTTTAAATAAAAAATAGAAATTATATCCACGTTTAAAAAATTAAAATAAGTCAAATGATATTTTTTAGTAATACTAAAAAATAGCTAAATTCAATTTTCTAAAAAAAAAAAGAAGCTAAATTCAATATTTATCATATTAAAATTATTAAATCAAAATATTTTTAAAATTATCAAAAACAACAAATATTTAACTTTTCTTCTGTCAACTTTAATTTTTTTTGGGAAACAAAACTAATGAATAATATCAGCTAAAGGCACATTTTCAACATACATAAATACAAGAAGCCATAATGAAATGAGGTATGCCCTACTATTAATTTCTTTACTTATTAATATTATTTTATTTTATTTTATTTTTGTGGGTCAATTACAATACCCAAAAAAAATGTTCACTAAAAAATAAAAAAAATTAATTACTATAGTTAGCATAAATTCAACTGGACACGTAATGGAAGGGCAATTAAAATAGCATGTGTAAATGGAAGGGACAATTAAATGGCATGTGGCTGATGTGCCAATGTAATAAAGAGAGAAAAGAGGCAGCTAACATGGATGTCCATCTCAGCTGGGGCCATTATTAATGATTGCAGGAACCAAGTGAAGCCCTCCAAGCAAGAACATAGCCTCATTTCTTTTTTACCAATTTGGACTTGAATCAGTATATTCACATTGTGTACTCCCAATTTCCCATTTCAGAATCAATTCTACAACAGTAACATCACCCTACATTTTTTTTTTTATGTTCTATCAGATCTACCTACAATTTGGTTTGAGCCTGCCTTTTTCTCCTATATGCAGCCTGTGTTCTTGACCACAAATTGGGAATTCAGGAAAAAAAGAAAAAAGAGCATGTATTCCAAGTACTAAAGTTTTTAACTGAGACAAACAAAACCCTGTACATGTCTCCACTAGTCCATGTCTGTACCTATGATCCATCAAGCCTAGCCTAATTGATAAAAGGCGGAGATTACATGATCTAAAGGTTATGAATTTAATCTTGGTTGAAAGCAATATCAAGAATTTTATATTCTTGTTCTATCCTCCACTACGACTTCTATATACGTCTCTATAATATTATAGTCAATTTGTAATAGTATGTTAGTTTGTTAATTTATAATAGTGTGTGAGTTTATAATAGTCAATGTAATAGTATGTGAAAATGTAGTGATTTCCCAACAGGATGATGTCTGGAAAAAAAAAAAAAAGTATGTACTGCACAACATAGTTTAGTAAATTTGCATTTCTTGTTTTGTTTCCAAGAATAAGGGCTAAGATACTACCATAAAGCTTAATTAAACCTGGGTTAAGTTACAGCTAATTACATTCACAGATCAAGGATCAGCCTAAAGTACATGCGTGCACACATATATATAGTCTCACAAATTCCTAATTTAAGTTTCGGTAACAAAATTAGACCAGCTCAATTGGTTATTGCGTTGAAGCCCCAAAAGTTATTTATTAGATTCGATTCACTTACTACGTGGAGCATACTTGTACTATTTATTTCCTAAATATATTTGAAATTATGAACAATGTAAAATGAACATTCAAAAAGTTAACAAAAACACAAAACTAGATGCTAAGCACAAAATATAGTACATGTTATTAAATTTGGAACCTGCTGGAGGAAAGAATACATTACAGAACCATATTATCCTTTCTGGAAGTTGTCTTCTATGTGGGAAAAAAATAAAAAGAACTAATACATGTAAGTTATTGGCGACTGCTGTTACAACTTTGCAGCGACTACAAAAGGATGCAAACATAGCAAAGCTTTTGGAAGGTAAACAGACCAAACTTGTGCCTAACTGTTAGCATGTGCAAATTCACAGTATGGAAAAATTGTGAGATTTTTTTTATAAAATAGACAAAACTAGTATACATGCATTGTTGCAAAATATTTTGGGATATCACCATGAAAAAGGGCTTGCTCCCAACAAAAAAATCTCATTTTCAACATCTTTCACCCATTGGCAAACCCGGTTGCAAGTCTTTATTGCCAAAGCCTGCAAATTTTGTTGAAACAAAAGGGTCAGCATTCCATCTCCATTATTTATTTGCAAAAGATGACAAAAGATTGAAACAATAACAAAATTTGATGGTCTTGTATCTAAATAGCAAGTGATTGATTGTTTCAAGGACTGTAATTGTCTGTCGAGTTATTTTAAAAGGAAGTTGATAAATACAAAGACCTATGTGGACCAAATGCTAAGGCAGTACACAAGCGAAAGGATTTTAGATCCATTCCCTATGTCTTGCAATATCTTTGCACTATGCGCTTCTTCCATAAGAACTAATGTTAGCAGTAGATCTGAAGTATCAGAGAAGTTTATGATGCAACTTGGTCAACAGTGGATTATGATTATATTAGGTCAATGAAGCTAGCCTTACTGCCTGGATGCATTGGCCTAAAGTTATCTCTCTCCAGAGAACAATTGAATATATTTATGTAAGTTAAGAAAACAAGTATTATATGTATGGATGAACAAATGTCAAACCTTGTCTGCTAGCGGATCAAATGCTGCATAAAGTTCAAAATCAGGTGTGACCCAACAGAGTAGCACTGTTGCAAGAAAAGACAAAAAGAAATAGCAAGAAATTAACAGCTTTAAAAATGGGCATATAAACAATTGAGCAAAAGGTAACACAAGCATCAAGCTTCAAGTAGCACAATTAAGCAAACCAATTTCAGATAGTGTGGAAAAAGATCTTTCCAACAAATATCAAGTGTAAATCCGCAACAATTTATAAGAATAAGTTTGTCATGGTTCATAATTTCTCAAAACTCTACTAGTCTGTGCAATAGAGTGTAATAGCTACTGCCAACTTCTAGTAAAAAGGGTAAAATTTCAAGGTCATGTCTAATGATGCAATTCAGACATTCTGCAATCAAAGTGAATAAGAGCAATTTTTTAGTAGCTCTTCAATTAAAAGCACTGCTCGGAATACCATCAATATTTTTGTTTCCAATAGAGTAAGAATAATCAGAAACATGCCCTGTAGTTTTATTTATGCAGCAACCTTCTCCCAAAAAAAAAAAAAAAAAAGAAAGAAGAAGAAGAAGAAGAAGAAGAACACACACACACACAGATACTTCACGTCCCAAGGGGCTTTAACAAACTCTAATGGCAGAACATGTAATAAAATAGAATATAGCTTACCATAATTCTCATCTCTTCTAAACTGGGTTTTGTGCGGCCCATTTCCCTTATCATGCATGGATGTATACATTTTCTGGTACGCTCTATACAATCTGCCAACAAGAAATTAATTCAACTGATAGAAAAAGCCATAACCATCTATGCCATGGAGGGCTGTCTAAAGAAAAAAGTCTGATACAGGCTGCAAAATTCAGCAGTGTTACCTTTTCTGCTGTTGTTGACTATTAATTGGTGATGAAAACTCGGAAGATACATATTGATCCAGATATATACTGCGATATATAAAATGCCAAAGCCCAGCAGGACCACCAATTCCGACATACGATTCCCTAAATGTCTCAGGTGAATCAAATGGTAATTTATGCTGTCCTAAATGGGGAGTAGTAGTCCCAGAACGAGGCAATGGATCACCAGGCAGATCCTCAACACGCATCCCACCTTCTAACATGGATCTCTGAACTTCGCTAAGAACATTTGACTTCAGAAGAACCATTTCAATACGAATTCTGTAAAATTTATCAAAAATATTGCTTACTCCATGATAATCAAACATACAATTTCATCAGAAGTATCCAGACTATTTTTTTTTATCACAGCATAATGTCATGTTAGATACTACATAACCAGTGGCAATCTCAATACTAATGATATGGTGAAGATGATGAGAAGAGAAGTGATGTTAATTCCTCAACCAAGTTTCGACATCAAAGATAACTAAAAATGACGAGAAGAGAGTTATTTTTATTACATTCTCACGTAGATATTTGTTATTCAGATTTAATGCATGTTAGCAATTTCATTTGAGCTTATAAATGACTTCTTTACATAGACATTAATTCAAAATATTAGTTTAAGCACAATAAAAACCAGAATCTGTTGTTTTTCATGTTCTGCATCATGATGAATATAAAAAGTATTCCAAGTAAAATGGAATTTTTTATGGATCATACTTAAAAATTAAAAAGATGCTGAACAATAATTAGATTTCAGTCCAAATGTTTCCACTTTTGGAAAAAAAAACAGGAAGTGAACAGCAATGTTTCGCTTTCTTCCTAGATGGGTCCCAAAAAAAATTGAGCCCCTTCATGTCTTCTCTACACTACTTTCAATCCAAAGTTGGTTATCGACTGAATGCACTACTAACTGGATTTACCTGCAATCCTTAAGATGATAAAAGGCATCCGAACTAGTAGTAAGCAGCATCAAGTATGTGTCAGCCTGCCACACACAAGTGCAAGTGTCGTCATTCCCACTGGCATTATAGTGAAAACTATAATTGAAACTATTTAATTTGAATGAAAAAGAATATAAGTAAAGGTCTATAATTCCTCCTAAAATCGTAAAAGGAGCAATAAGAGGATGAAGTTGGTTTGATATACATCAAAATAAATACTGTGAAACTAAATTTTACTCACATCAAGATAATGGACATAAGCATACAAAAATGCCATGGGATTATATCTTGGCAGGCAAATTGGTGAGAAAGACTCAGATGTTCTGCATAAAGCCCAAACAAAGCATAAGGTTCACTGAAAAGAATTCAGAAATCACCACCATACATCAATTATGAAGTCAGCAGCTTATTAAAGGAAGAAAAGAACAATAAATAAATAAATAAATCACATGAAAATTTGGGCATGGATCAGTTGAGAATTTAAGCATGTAATTGCACCACAAGGAAAAACAGAAAAAGAGTTTTTCTGAACTGTTATGAAATATAACGGGAAAAAAAAAGAGCTATGGCTCAAGAATCTGACATTTCACTAATATTATATCATTGCCATTGTAATACATATTTTTAAACAGTTCCTACTTAACATTTCAAAACCAGGTCATTAGTACAAGAAAGTTAACTCTACTTGCCTAAATGATTCTGACGACATAATAAAGTTGGAAAGCAGCAGCATGTCATCAGGATGAAGAGAAGCTTTTTGAGCACCAACTAAACTGACAACCTGAAATTGAATTTGAAGTCACCAAGAGCTCTAGTCAGTAAACCAGGATAAGCTGGAAAACAACTGAAACTATCAATAACTATTGCCAAGTGTATGAAAGATGGACAGAGGAAAAAAAAGAGATGAAGAATAAGCTTTTACCTTATGTTTGCACATCAATATTGCAAAGAGGACACCCGAATCAGCAACATCTTGCAATATAGCACCTGCAGCCTGCCTTGTTGCATAAGCTAGGGGAAGACAAGTGTATGCATGTAGAAAAGTAGCAGGATTCCTGGCAAAGAAAAAAAAAAAAAATTGAGTTCCATCAACACAATCAAATTTACAATAGTGGCAGAAAGACATGAAAGTTCCACTATGCAACTTGCTCATTACTAGAGAAAGTAGACTATAGGGGTAACTGAAACATGTAAAAATGCAGTTTATGTGAAAAGGGAAAAATCACATAACCTCAAGAGCACTAGCACAAGCACATGCAGCACACAGGAGGGAAAGGGAAAAGAGAAAATCTCTTATAGTTCAAGTATCATGGAAAAGTTTAACAAAGGCCACAAATTGGCAGCTACCTGAAACCCATCAGATGTATGCATAACAAAAATAAACTATAACTTTTACAACAATTTTACACTGGAATCATCTAATACCAGTTCCAAGAGAAACTACGAAGATTTTACTATCAAGTTCCTATGTTATCTCCGTCCTTAATATCTTCTAGATTTCTACATTGTTCATATACATAACACAGATATTTCCTTGTTTTTATACATTCTGCTGCAAACTCCAAGAGGGTTTCTATTCTATTGCTTCAAAGGCTCATTAAGATATTCAAAGCCATAAAATACAAACAAACAAACAAACAAACAGAACACCACCAGAACCAGCGTTTTTTTAATTGTTAGACTCCAGCAAAAGTAGACTTATGAAATGGGAGAAGAAAAAACTAACCAACTAAATGAATGTATGAGAGATGAGAAGACAACATCTGTTCCTCCCAGCAAGGGTGTCATATCAAACTTTGGATTCTTCTCAAAACATCTATTTACTGACTTTGTTAAAATGAGTATCATCTGCATCCATGTCACAATATGTGAGAAGATATACAGGTATCAAACTGTATGAAGAATTTTTGTTAGCCTAGAAAAGTAAAACAACTAAACAAGGGAAGAAAGGGAATCAGTGACTACCTGACCATAGATAAGCTCTAGCTGCCCCCTTAAAGATTCATATGGTTCTTCTGTGCAACTAATGCAAACTAAGTAAATTGGTCCTTTCACAAGAAAAACCACCTACATAAACAAAAAGTTCACATGATTTGGCAACTTTGAGTGTGGTACATCTCTTTCATGCATCCATCAAAATTATCTACCACCAACAAAAACATGAGTAGTAGGTTTGCTGAGGCAGATGTTCTTCAGTATTTCACTGACTAAAGAACTTGCACAAGATAGTTCAACAAAACACAAGCACAATTAATGACTATTAACAGGCTATCAGAGTAATATTCTTATGCGCAACCCTTCATTATCATTTTTATTTGAATGGTAATTCAGAAGTTAGATTACCCAGAAGGCGAAAACACAGTGAACAAACCTGGTGCTTTCCTGCCCTAACCAACTTGACACGATCCCCCCTGACAACCAGATGATGGAAACAAATTATGGCAGGTTTTGCAAAGGAAAAGTTTGAATTCTCCAACTAATGGGTACTGAAAAATAAATGAAAATTTTCTTAAATTCATGTACCCATTCTCCACAAAGGAAATTATGGCTTGCAATGTCGCTGAAAACCCTGCTAGCTTGTGCTCATCACCATATCTGGAATTTGACAAGAGATATTGAACAGGATAAATAAAACATTGAACTAAACTATTAAATTTAACTCTATTGTGTGTTCAGGTGGATGAAAAGTGTGTACTTGTTTTCAAGGAATCTAAAACAAACCTAGAATATATCGGTTTCCCAGAATGACTCAATATAAAGAAATGCTTCTTCCTTTTCCTCCATGATATCGATGCATCATCCTGCACTTCATTTATTAATCAAACATGACATAATATTGCAAGAATCCAGTGAAATTATACTTTTGGATATAAAGGGAAAACACCAAAATGAATAAATGATGAATATGTCGATGAGCTTTCAAAAGACATGCATATCCGTAGAATGAAGTGTGCCAAAAATTATGATAACCAGTAAATGATCACTGGGGCATGGTGTATGACATAAAATATCTCCATTTATCTGTTGTTTCATGAGCAACTGTATGTTGAAAAGACAGGGTGTTGTTTTAAAGCCTTTATTTGTGTGCAAGACTTTACTAAAATTTACCATCAGCATCCATTTCATATCACTGATCTAACTGAATCTTGATCAGAAATGAGGATCCAAAGAATTACCATCAGAGAGAAACTGCATTTAATTAAAATTTTTGCTCTATGATCTTTTCTCTATTATCGTCAATGAAGATTTACACTCTATGAGATAGCAGCAAGACAGCAGTAACAACAGAATATCCGGAGTACCATTACCTCTTCCTCTCTTATCAGCTTCCAACATTTCTCTCAAAGTTCACATAACATTGAAAAAGCTCCCTTGTTTCCTTTAATTAACACCAATCTCATGAGAAGAGAAACTATTCTATCTTGTAAATTGAACATTACACAACTTGTGCAGCCGTGATTATTTCTCCACCCACTCCCCCCTCCCCTGCTCCTTCCCCAAAATGTTTCCAATTATCATTTTCTTGCATGAAATTTTAACCCGCTAAATTAAAACAGAAAGGAATCCCAGTATCCCAATTACATATTTTAAAGAACAACAATGGATGAACTTGTCGAAGTCCAAATACAGGGGCGGAACAACCTCAGTGGTAAGGACCATGGCCCAACCAACCCCCCTGCCCTCCCAAATTTATATATATATTATTTTTATTCTTATTCTATTGTAGTTCAATGATGGCTCCCCCATACCCTTAATCCTAGTTCCGCCTCTGTTTACATAAGAACTTAGTAAATTTGTTAACTGAACAAATAATTTGAGTTTCCATTTAGACCTTACCGCAGGATATAGACTTCAATACATCAATATTTATCCTATCACAGTCATACATTAAAATTTCAATCGTATCAAAAGCATCCTTAATAAGTATAAGTACAGTAAGTAAGTGTTCCAGATTGTGCATTGTATAGCTAAATTCAATCGAAGTTAATGTGCTAAACAAAGTCAAGCAATCTACAAAATTTAACCACAGTACCTCATCGACGTGCCGTTTACCAGGCGTCCAGGACACTTGTGAATCCAAAACGGCATCAACATTTCCAATTTCTTGAATTTCCTCATCGTCACTGCCATCGCCAACCCTGGACGGACTGGTGGCGCTACTACTTCCTCTCTCGCCAGCATATCCACTACTGCTCGGGCTCGACGGTACATCATCAACTTCAACCTCGGAGGTAGTCCTCCGAACGACGCCTCGTTCGCTCTCTTCTTGAACTCGAATTTGAACACCGTTGCTTTCTTCTTCTTCGTAATTACCGTTCTCGTTCACTGATCCATTAACTGCTGCTGCTGCTGGCACTGCCTCTTGTTGCGGTTCCACGGGTGATACATCAACATCATGAAGAGCGATGTTACTGGATGATTCTTCTTCTTGTTGTTGTTCTTCATCATCCTTTTCTATTGCTACGTCGTCGTTTTCGATGACGTGATTCGACCCTTGAATTGTAACCGATTGAAATTGGCTTTCGAGAGGAGGCTTAGAATTAGAACCCGGTTCCTCGCCGGAGGAGGAGCTTGAATCGGAGGACATTGACGTAAATTGAGGTAAGTTTCCGGGCTAAATTGAATTGAGAAATGGTTTACATAAGCAGCAAGGGTTCTTGTTTTTGTTTTTGTTTTTGTTTGCGAAGAAAGGGAAGGTTGTTGGAGGCCTACCAGTCGTTGGTGGAGAAGATGATGGTGGTGATTTCAAGGAGCGAGTGGTGGTGTGGTCTGACCGGTAGGTGGTTTAGGAAATTTCGGAGTATTTGAATCCGAATTCTGTCGGTTATGGGTAATGATACTGTTTGCGTTGATGATAAGAAATTAAAAGCACGAATTGAAATGACGAGATGAAAAAAAAAAAATGCATTTTTTTCAAATTTAATCTTATGTTATTTATTTATTTATTTATTTATGAATGGGTTAGGATTTTTGGACCATTCGATAAAAAGTGAATCTCCCACCAATTAGTTTAAGCGGTTAGGAATACCTATGATCTTTGAGGTCATAAGTTTGAATTTTTTTATTTTTTAAAGAAAAGAAACGTATTTTTTAGGGGAAAAAAAGGTGAAAATAATTTTCATGTAAAATTAAAAATTTCTATATTTTTAATTGAATATTTTAATATTTGTGTGCAAAAGAATTTCATAAAGTTGATAAAATGTTATTTCGGTAGATATAAATTATATCTTTTATCGATTGAAGTTTATTCTTTTTTATTGATGAGTATTAAATCATTTTCATGGTTACTTCATGCATAATAATCATAAAAACACATATTTTTCTCTTTATTATCCCCTCATTGAATTTGAAAAATATATCTCAATAAATATATAATATAAATAACAATACAATTAAAAAGTATTAAATAAACTCTTACTTAAATTGTAAATCTATTTGTTGCTATTTTTTATGGCAAAATACCTTCTTTCATACTTGAACTTTATCACTTTGGTCTATTACACACCTCAACTTTATTTTTTTCCTATTACACGTATAAATTTTTATTTTTTTTCCTATTAGACGTATGAATTCAAATTTTTTTATTCTATTGAACGTATGAATTGCCAGCGTGGACAAGCACTTGAAGTTCAATAGAATAAAAAATTTTGAATTCATACGTGTAATAGGAAAAAAATAAAAGTTCATGCGTGTAATAGGAAAAAAATAAAGTTGAGGTGTGCAATAGATCAAAGTGATAAAGTTCAGGTGTGAAAGAAGGTATTTGGCCATTTTTTATTGATGGAGCTATTTTGGTTTACAATTTTGTGATCTGTTCAACAATTTATGTTCCACTTGATAGTGTTGATTAGCTATAAATTGAATATTTAGTCGTTAAATAAGTTCAATTGTAAAAATATTATCATAAAATTTATAAAGGATAGCTACTAAAATCCTATAAAGGTATTAAGTTAAAATTATAAAAAAAAAAATAAATTAGATATCTGAATACATTAAATTAAAAAAAGTAAAAAATGAAAAAATAATAAGTAAACATCACCGATTTAAAAAGATGATCAATGATGATAAAAAAATATAGAGTTCTTATGATATATATATGTGGAGATTTTTGCATTCCACTAGTTGATTTTTGCACTCCTTTTTAATTTTTTTACATAGCAAATTACATAGTTATCCTTTAATTAAAATATTTATTCTTTTATTAATTACAATTCCTAAATTACCCTTTTTTAACTTCTCTTCCAAATTCACTATTTACTGTTTAAGATTTTATAATTGACTAACTAGTTGTAATTAAGATTTTATTTTTGATGTGCTAAGCAATAGTTAATATATCAAAAAAATGTAGAAAGGCAAAAGTGTGTGTGTCCACAAAGATTAATATTACTTGACAGAGAGATTGTCATTGTACATAATAAGAAACCCTCCACAACATTTGACAGTAATAAAAACCACCCTCCGCCACCGCTCCCCCTAGGAAGAGCACCAATCGGGGTTTAGTTTTGTGCTCTGAGGTTATTTAACATATGAAACCAGAACAAATAGAACCTACTGTAGTTAGCTTGGTTCGAATGTTTGGTTTCAGGTGTATTAAACTGAAAATAAATTAAAAAAAAAAGTAAATACATAAAAAGAAGAGAGTGCACAAACTGAATGCATGAACAGTCATAAAAGCTCAAGCTCATCCATATCATTAAAACAAAAACATTGTTTATCATTAGCCACAAAATTTAAAAGATGATCTAACGAGAAGAACAATATGAATATATATCCAATGAGAAGAACAATATGAACAATATGGAAAAACTATATTCATATGACATATAACTTGTTTAATTAAACTTTTTTTTTTTTTGAGGAAAATGGAATATATAGAAACGAAAAAAGATCAAGAAACACTAGAGTCAGCATGAACGATAGCCTCCAAAGAAGAGGGAACCTCATGCAACCAAAAAGCAACATTGGAATCTAACGAAAAGGAAAACTTAACAAGGCTATGAGCTAAAACATTAGCTTCTCTGAGGATATGTGAAAACATGATAGAGTGAAAGGTGAGGCTGATGTCTTTAATATCTGCAACAATCGATCCTAAATAGGAGAGATCTTTATCTGTGCTCTTGATTTTGGAGATGACTAAAGAACAATCACATTCAACTATGAGGTCAGTGCAATTCAAGAACTGAGCAAAAACTAATCCTTCCCTGACAGCCATTGTTTCAGCGAGAACCACCTCCGTTTTATCCAGACCCTTGATAATTTTAGAACCAATTACAGAACCTGAATTATCTCGAATGATCATACTAAGTCCCAGATCACCCTCAGGGCTGAAACCAACATCTGTATTGAGTTTCAAAACATTAGGAGGAGGCGGGGTCCATTTGACGTTTGTGTGAACTGCAAGAATTGAAGAAAAACAATTTTGAGAATTGGCATAATCAGCGATCAAATTAGCCGCCTTATGGAAACAGTCTTGATGATCAATATGTTTGCCTTCAAAAATCAAACAATTCTGAGAGAACTAAAGAATCCAGAGCAACATAACAAAAATGATGAAGGCCTCATCAGGTAATAAAGATTTCATGGAGATAACCCACTCTTGCAAACTTAAAGATTGAACCAGAGCCCTCAAATCAAGACGAAGACAACACAAATACCAGAACTGCTGAAACCACAAACAGTCCCTTAGGGCATATTCCATGGATTCTGAAGCTTCACCTCACCTACGACATATGGGATCAACCTCGACACCTCGGGAGATCAACTGAGAAGAAACTGGTATGATTTTCTTAAACATTTCTACAAGAAAACTTTCACTTTGGGCGGAACCCCAAGACGCCAAATCCATGACCAACTACTGTTATTCGACAAAGAGGGAAAAGAATTGTAGTTACTTAACAGCCTTGAAAATGCCATATGATACCCTGTCTTTACAGAATAAACACCATTTCTGGTGAAGTGCCATAGTAATTGATCAGATATGGTACGAATACTTAGAGGAATTACTAAAATCTGAGACACCACCTCATTAGAAAATGAAGCAATAATCCTTCCTCTATCCTATTATCTTTGGTCCTCCATCATCAGGGAGCTCACACGCTGATCAAGATTGTCAAGGACCCCTAAATACATAATTCAAAAATTTGGCTGATCCGGAAGCTAAGGATCCTGCCATACCCGAATGTCATCACCTCTACCTACTTGCCATCTAAGCCCACTAGCAAGCAATTACCTAGCCCCAACAATACTTCTCTAATAATAGCTTGGATTACCTCTCATTGAAGTGGCTAAGAAATCACTATTTGGGTAATAACGAGCTTTCAGGGTCGTTGCCAAAAGAGAATATGTATCTTTGATCAACCTCCAACCCTGCTTAGCTAACATAGCTTCATTAAACGCAACAAGATTCCGAAAACCCATACCACCTTCTTTTTTGGATTGATTAAGCTTCAACCATGAACAATAATGAATACGACGGTCATTTTCCTTTTGCCCCCATAAAAAATTTGCAAGCATGGACTCAATAGAATGAAGAATATGAGATGGGATTTTAAAGCAACTCATCATGTAAATCGGTATGGCTTGAGCAACATTTTTTATCAGAATTTCCCTACCCGCCATTGATAACAATCTTTCTTTCTAACTCTTCAATTTTTTTCCCACCCTATCCACAAGAGATTGAAAGATAGCATTCTTAGAACGCCCAATCACCGCCGGCAAACCTAGATACTTATCAAATTTGTCCACCATTGAGACTCTAAGCTGATCTTAAAAATTATGAGTATTATCATCACAAACATTCAGGCTGAAAATAATTTGAGACTTGTCAAAGTTGATGCGTTGCCCCGAAGCACTAGCATATTGATCCAATATAGCTTTAATGGTAGAAATCTCAGTGGAATTCGCTCTTTCAAATAAGATACTATCATTGACAAAAAATAAGTGGGAAATGGGAGGAGCAGCTCTCGAAATTCTGAAACCATGAATAAGACCCTGAACCTCCGCTTTACGAATCAAACCTAAAAAAGCCTCAGCAACAAAGAGAAAAAGATAGGAAGATAAAGGATCCCCTTGACGGAGACCTCTAGTAGGGAAAAAGGGATCACTAGGCACACCATTAATCAAAATAGAGTAAGAAACTGAAGTCACACATCTTATGATTAATCTAACCCAATTTTCAGAGAAACCCATCTGAAAGAGCCCTAAAGGGGGGATGAATAGGGCTATCGAATAAAAATCGAAATTAAATCGAATTGAACAACAAATTATAAGAATATTGAGAAGGAAGAATGAAGAACACAATGATTTAAGGAGTTCGGATTCAACAACAATCCTACGTCTCCACCTAACTTATCCCCAAGTTAGGATTTTCAATCACCCACAATCTTATTCACAAGATTGGGATTACACAAGAGTTTAAGGCTCACTCTTACAACCTTACAAACAAGAGTTTCAAGGCTTACTCTAAAACCAATTCCCAAGTGTTTTGATGGCTAAACACTTAAACCAATTCCTTTAGAATAGAATCTCACTTCCCTTTTTCTAAACCCAGAAAATAGAAGAACAAGAATATCTATTCTAACACTCACCAAACTCTCA
>CATIWK010146649.1:0-28776 GCA_949634005.1 Mallotus japonicus | reverse complement strand
TAAAGATTAAAGAACAAAAATTTCAGCTAAAAACAAACTCAAACGATGAAAATCCATCATCTAAAATAAGGAGACATAGCTAAGTAAGCATGCACATCATAACATGTACTGGTAGATGACAATCAAATTAATCCTTGTAGCCTTCATCGAAAACTGAAGATCTTTCTTTCAGCTAGCATAATCAATGCTTAAAAAAAAAAAAATAAAGTCTGTGAGATTGCACTCTGAGATAAAAGTCTCATAAGGTATTCAATCCTACGATACCTCAACCAACCTAAACCAATGCTCTGAGAGTAAGAGCAAGATCCTCTCAATCAAGCATGGCTACAACTAAAAAGTTATCAAGAAGATGGATAGAAAACACTGAATCGCCATCTTCATAGGACCCAATACTACACTTCTTAACCAACATTTCCAAACATATTCATGTTCCAGTACGACCATTATATTGCGTTCCATGATTGTCTTCTAAAATAAGATAAACATACCATACTTCTCAATGCTGTCAACAAGCTTCAATATATCGTTTTTAGTTGTACCAATCTGCCAGCAACAAACAAACATTAGATTCAATATGATGTCAGCACCAGAGAGAACAATAGAAAAGCTATATTTAAGCAGCAAAGAGAACTCAAACAGAGAATTCCACGAAACCATGAGAAGTTTCAGCAAGATTCTCATAAAAGTACACATAGTTGGTCAGTGTTATAAACGAATAGACATAAACCGTGACACCAAGCATAAAAAGAAAATGATATGTAAATAAGAAAGAGTGGAACACCAATTGATCTCTTCAGCAGCTCGAAGTTTTTCACATATGACATAACAAATTTAGTTGAATGAAATCGATACTAACTCGAATTCACATTTAAAATTTTAAAAGGCACTAAAAAAAATCAAAGAGCATAAAAATTGATGGTCCAGCATCCTAATAAACACTCAATAGCCTCTTGTAAGTTGTAACTCACTATATGGAGCAGGTAATGTTAAACAGAACTTAGAAAACTCGATGCATATGCACATCAAAATAGATGTATCAGATTCAGGCATAAAGATTTGAGCTACCTCTTTGCCATGCCATCAAAACAAAGAGGATCTTTGTTTCCATTTGCAGTAGAAGCATCTTCCTACGTGAATAGATGACATATCCATAATAAAAATCAGCATACTGCCTTTCTAAAGGATATGAAGATGATGTAGTGGTCTAATCTCAAGAATGGTGTAAAGGCTGCGTCAATACCACTCCTAATGTCAAGAATAAAGGGACACCTAACCTCTGAAACTAAATAGTTGCTCACATCAGGAGGAGAAGGAATGTCATTCATGTCTATCTTTAAATGAAATCTCAGGTATCCTTTGCAAAAGCCCCTCATCAAACTCTTTGTTATCACATTCAAAGGTTATGGTATGTCCAAAAATACAGAGATATTTACTAGAAAATCATTGCTTAGAAATTCAAGTTCTAATGATGAGAATAAGTTCACTTGGTCTTCCGAAAGTCCAAGAACTATAAGTGACAGCAGTTTAAAACCCCTTAATTTTCCAACACTTTCCAACATTGTAGCTGAAAAAAATCTATAGAAAATGAAAACTAAAAAATAGCAGAATGAAAGCAACGTTGTAGGGTACCTATTAATATAACAAATCATTTTGGAACCTTTGATTTTCCATCACTTTTAAGTTTTGTAACTGAAATAATATATATGGACACCGTGAAAGCCTTTTTGTCTTCATAAAGGTTTTTGATGGTTTTCAAAATGTTTCAGCTCCAGTTAGGATCTGTGGTTGTTGCAAGAATGGAAAAACAAGATGAGCTAAGGGTTCGGGATGCCTCAAAACCCCTCCGACGCTCAAGTCAGAAAATGCCACAGCGAAGTTGCCAGTATGGTCGGCTGAATATATAATAAAGATGAAAGGGGGGAAGAACATGTGTTTGAGGTGTGAAAATGGTGTTGAGAGCTGCTGGTTTTCAGAGAAAATGAAGAAGAAGAAAAAGAAGAAGAGAGAAGAAGAGAAAAGTTGTGCTTTTATACCTTAGAGAGCCAATGAGGTGTCAAGTGGTGGTTGGCTGCTTTATGGTTGTTACTGTAGTGTGTCAGGAGTGTCAGAGTGGTCAAATCAAGAGTGAGCCGCGTCTGACCCATGATGGGATGTGTCAGGGAGTAGGTTTGTCAGATGCCATAGGGGCATTACTATAGTGGCATTACCGCAGTAAATGTATGCCTAGGGCATATTTCAAGTATGGCTTTAGTCTATGTGGTCTTCTGATCCTCTCTATGCATTGTGCTAGTGTGGGAAAAAAGGTTAAACCCAATCCACCAATGAGAGTGATGACATATCTTCTTAGTCAATGGTCAATGGTCAATGTGCCGCGTGGCAACTTGTAATAGGCCAAATTTTTCATGCACCATCAATAGCCCCCCATCCAGGTGTGAGATGGCGAACTGCAAGTCAAGTCTGGGTGACCCAAGTGTGCTGGTACAATCGCATAAACTTCCATTTTTGTTTTTCATTTGTAGTCCCTCTTTCTTCAAAGACAACTACTTGCTTTCCTTAGTCTATTGAAGCGGTCAATGAGAGATTCTTGTTACATACGTATTCTTTTATTGCTCCATCATGTACCTTATGGTTAGGTATGCTTAAATAGTTTCAGCCCCCAGTATAGTACCAACAGAACGTGTCTCTTATTTTCGGTATTGTAGAAAGATATAAGTCTTTTCAAATCTAGCCGATTTAGCTTGTCCAATGAGGGAATAATATGTCTAGCTGATCTCAGAAACTAGAAGAAGACTAGTGCTTTGAAGAAGGCATCTGTCAGAGGTTCTGGTTTTGCTTGATTGGATATTTACCATAGCTTTATAACTAGGAAGAAGATTGTCGCACTGGAAGTTAAGCAGAACCAGTTGGGTATTTTCCATTATGGCAAATATAAGGAGATCCTTCATTATGACAAATGCAAGAAAAAGAGCAACTCCTGATCCAATTGAGCTCACAGCTGATTCTGAAACTAAGAGTGAGAGTGAACCATCCACTTAAAATCATGAAAGACATACAAGCCAATCATCTAATCAGTTCTTTGAGACTTGGTGAGGGGTAACATTGCTGTGAAAAATGAAGATGAAGCCTATGATAGACTGGAAACGGGCTTCTCCATATAGAATTCTTTAGCTTTATAAGTTGCTCATTTTCATTTTCACTGTATCAACTCATATTTGTGGTATACTGTATGATCAAGACTTCGAAGCCAAGATGGTTGGATAAGAGATGCCAAGGTGGCTGAAGAGAATTCCCATCTGAAGAAGGAAGTACCAAAGGCAAAATATGCTTGTGACAAACTTAGTCTTCAATTCCATATTCGTTAGAGAAGAGTTTAGTGGAGAAATAGAAAAACTTGTTGATGTTGTTAGAAATGTCATTGATGAATTCAAAGCTTTAGAGGACTCCTTAGTCTTTGAAGTCATAAGGATGATGATCAGGATGGTGGAGTCAATGTGACTAAAGTCACAGAGGCGATAACCAGAGTGATGAAGTCTTAGTGACTAAAGTCATAGGGGCGACAACTAGAGTGGTGAAGTTAGAGGAGACTCCATCCAGGTAGAGAGTAGGCTGGAGAAAACCGAAGATCCCACTAGTAAAGATGATGGTACGCATGGCGGCACGATTAATAGCCCAAGTGTTTTACCACTGAGGAGGGCTTCCAAATGACTCTATTGTACGAGTTTGATTTTAGAGTATGTGTATATTTTGTGGATCCTATGCAGGCGCTCCTAGTTGGAGTAATATGATGATAAGGTAGTCTCATTTTCCAGAGACTTTGGACATAAATTTTTGAATGCGTTCTTGTAATTCATCTCACTTTCCAAAGGTGTTTGACCCAAGTGGGTTTGATCATCTCACTCTTAGAGATGTTCCTCGGGGAGAAAAAAAATGATGTACTATTATGTCCAGGGGGACTTGATAATATAAAGATATTCCTCGAGGAAGGAAATGCCATAGTGATTATATCCATAGGGACTTGATCGTATAGAGATGTTCCTCGAGGGAGGAATGTGGCATAATGGTTTTGTCCATGAGGACGTGATTATCTCAATCCTAGAGATGTTCCTCAAGGGAGAAAAATGACAAAGTGATTATGTCCATGGGGACCTGGAGAGTATTTTTCCTCATAGGTTCCCAAGTGGGTTATCCTAATTATGTCTGTCATTTTGCATATGTGAAACCTCTGTCCATATCATAGACTGGTACACTGACCACTCTATATTCTTCTCTTGAAGAGAGGAGTATTTTTATTATCTTCGAAGAGTAAAGGGGAGAGTATCTTCCATTAGTCAAGATGGAATACCTTTGAGTGGTTGAAGCTTTTAGATAATATCCCACGATTCTAAAAAGAAAAAGAGAAAGAAAATATAATTTCTTCCAATAATAACCCATCAGATGTAAAGAATTCCATGAATAGGGTAGGTGATTTCCCTCTGAGTCTGACCATTCTGCAGATTCTGACCATTTTGGAGATTCTGACCATCCTGGTGAGTCTAACTAGATTATCCCAATTAGGTGCCAATTTTCCTTATCCTTTTCTTCTCCCAATGATGTTCAGACTTCTGAAAACCAAATCCCTAACATTCGATGGACGATGCTTGACATTTGAACTAAAATACCGACTTGCATTTCTTTGTTACACAACCAATCTGCTTGATGATTCTTCCCTCAACCAGTTTAAAGGACCCAAACCAATCTGTAATTCTTCATCATTTTTATCATGTCACAAAATTGGACTTTTGGAGTGGGTATGCCAATTTCTACATGGATTATTACCTTTGTGCCATATGTCAACATAAATAGAGATTCTCCAATAGGCCTCTTAGGAGGGGTTCTGTAAGCTCGTAACACACTTGATAATTTCTTAGCCCATTCTGTCTTTAGCCATTCTAGCCTTTCCCCCAATGCATTCAGTATCATTTAGTTAGAAACTTCTGCTTGACCATCCATCTGTGGATGAGAAACTGAGCTGAGATAATGATCAATATGAAGACCCTTTGTAAATCTCGACTTCTTGATAACTGAACTGCTTGCCTTCATCTGATATAGGAATTTTTGGTATTCCAGGCCAGCGTACAATATTGTCCACATGACATTAACGGTTTTCTGGACCATGATGATCCTCAAAGCTTCTGCTTCTACCCATTTCATAAAGTAATCAACTGTCAGTATGGTAAAACACTTCTGTCTTGAAGCCAATGGGAAAGGACCCAATATGTTCATTCCCATTGAGCAAAAAGCCATGGAGCCAGAATGAGGTTTTTCTTCATAGCAGAAATGTGGATGCTATTTGCAAACCATTGGCAAGTGTCATACTTTTTCACTAACTCAGTCGTATATTTTAAAACAGTTCGCCAAAAGTACCCTTACCTTATGACTTTATTGTATAAAGACCGTCCACCGATGTGAATGCCACACACTTCTTCATGTCCTTCTCTTAGAGCATAATTAGCTTCTTCTGAAGTACAACATCTGAGGAGAGACATATGATACCCCCTCTTATACAACTTTCGTTCACATAAAGTGTACTTCAAAGCCTTTAAAGAAAGCTTCATTGCTTTATTATATTAAGATATCCTAATTAGCTCACAGGTACTTGGCACTATGAGGATGTCCATGTGGACATTGGGAGGTACATATTCCACACTGGTAATGGCCAGTATGCTAGGAAAATTTGCTTCAGAGTTGTTCTTTCGTAGGATCTGAACAATGCGCACTGATATTTTCTGTTCTTCAATTTTGCTTAAAAGAGCTCGTACTAACTACAGGTACTGAGTCATAGTCTCTTCTTTCTCTTTATATACCACACTGGTCTGATTTATAATTTATAGGGAATCATTATGCATTTTTAGATCCATAACCCATATAGCTTCTGCCATTCTAATGTTTGCCACTATGGCTTCATACTCTATTATACTTTTAAAGGATGAAAATTTCAGATGAAGTGACTGCTTCAATTTAAAATTTTAGAGTCCTTTAAATACCACTCCTACTTCATAGGATGATCTATCCATGTGAAAATTCCAGCAATAGATTTCTATAGAGAGAGAACCAGGGAGGATGCTAAGTCTTAATTTTGACTTTTCAGACTCCTTTTGTTTAATGGCATTAGTGAAGTTGCATTCTGCTATAAAATCAGCTAAGGTTTGGGCCTTATTGGCTCTTTGCGGTTTACACTTTAGACCATATCCACAATCTTCACGAACCATACTATCATTCGTCTAGCCGTAATGCACCCATGCAAGACTCGACATAATGGTGCCAATCTGTCCTAACAATTTCCTAATGTCTCAATAAATAAACTCCGCACTTCCATATAACCATAAGTAGAGAGAAAGCCAACTTTCTGCCTATGTATGTCTTGGTTCAGATTTTATTTAGAAGTACCCTATTAGGGGGTCTCATCCTTTATGATGCTTTCTAGAGAAAGCAGACTTCTAAAGTCTCATATGTGCTGGACACGGATAAATTTTTCATACAGACATCTTCGGGCCTCATATGCCTCCTATAATGATTCACAACTGGTTGGGAATCATTATGATGGAGATTTTCTTTTTAGAGAACTCCTGTTCAGAAATATGATGATAATAGCACAAGAAAATATGTGCACTTTGATAAAATTTATATGCAATATTTTTATAATGCAATAAAATTATGCATAAGAGTTGCACTTATGTAAACAAGGAATGCACAATATGAATCTCAAGTTGTTGGAGATTTATAAAATCAAAACACATGCCTTGTGGCTGATCAAATCAATAAAACTTGACTATAGGTTTTCTCCCTATAGGAAAAATCCTAGGGGGTTAAGATGTCATTCAGAGGTTAATTAGATTTAATCTAAAAATGACTTTCCCTCTTAGTGAGGGTCATTTATAGGATAAGACTCATGTTTTATATGGGATGAGATAAAACATGTATCATCATGAAATAATTATTAGAATATATTACATTAACCATTCTGTTAATCGACGGTGAAGGAAAACTGCCTTTGGGACATGCCTTAATAAGGTCAATGAAATCCACACATCATCTCCACTTTTCATTAGCCTTTATAGCTAAAAAGACGTTGGCGAGCCTTTGTGGATAGTCAACCTCCCTAATGAACCTGACCTCTATTAACTTGTCAACTTCGTGATCAATCACTTCTTGCATAGTGGGAGGAAAGAACCACTTCTTTTGGTGCATTGGTTTGAAACTCAGACCAACATTGAGTTTGTGAGTTATCACACTTAGGTGAATCCTCGGCATCATTAAAGGAACAAAAATGAAGTCCTTTTTCCGCTCTTGTAAAAAGTTCTTCACTTGAATTTTTGGATCAAGAATAAGATCGACATGACATAGGTGTGCCATTCATAACAATCCATAAGGAGGGATAACCCCTAATTTACCAACTGATTCAATCCTTTGTCTGAACCCAACATCTTCCATATCGAGTACCTTTGCCATTAAAATTTCTTTATCACCTTTGTCGCTTAAAGAGATGGAGTGATAATATTTGGCTTCCATTTGTCCCTAGTATAGGATGATCCACAATGACATGACTCATGCCACTATGGTTTTTCCCCTGCAAACATTTCTCATTCTGGCTTCTACTTCAATGATGATTGGCAAGATAATCTTCCTATTGACAGGAACCGAGGAATTATGTATTTCCTTTAAGTAGGACATCATAGGAATTATACATTCTGCATTCAATCCCATCTTTTTGAACATATAAAAAGGAAGAAGGCTGACTGAGATCCCATTATCCACCAAGACCCTTTTTAATTTTGAAGTGGTTTATAACCGCCATAATGACCATTGCATCTGCACAGGGAGTAATCACTCACTCTCCATCCTCTGAGCCAAAAGTAATAAGATAAGTTCACAATGGATTGTCTGTCTGCACTTCTCTGGGATGGCTTTGACTTTTTGTTCTTGCTCACTTGAGTTGACTGAGGAGTTAGATATCTGGTAATTTAAAAAATTGTACCTCCAGTTCCAGTATCCAGAGTGAACATAGGCTATCTGTCTTCTGCCATAGTGGATGACGATGGATGCTTCTTGTTGGCCTCTTAGAAGTATTGTCACCACTCTGAATAAGATGCTTAAGGTGCTTCCCCTTGATCAACCTTTCTATCTCAAACTTTAACTAGAGACATTTGTTAATATCAGGCTCCATTGCTTCATAAAAGAGGCAATACTGAAACTTGTCTTGACCCTTATGGTTTAAAAGGATTTCTCGTGGTCATTTCACATACTCTTTATCTTCAATGGCCATGAGGACATCTTGCCTTGTAGTGTTTAATGGACTTATGTTGCTCTCCCGTAAGGGAGTGAAAGGCCTTTTGGTAGGTCTTTGTATGAGCTTTTGAGGGAATGGTCCCAACCCCTTTTTAATACTCTTGGGAGGAAAATGGCATACTGATTATGTCCATAGCGGCTTGAAGATTTTTTTTCTTATTGGATACCCGAGTGGGCATTTCTGAGTGAACATTCTCTATTGAAAAGTTCTTCTCCCTTGGGGGAGATTAAAGATACCCAAGTGGGCGTTCCGATGGACATTCCCAATGAAGGAAATGTTGCTCTACCATGGGGGAGTTGGAGACTCTTGAGTCAAAATTTTCTTTTTTTTCTAAGAAATATTTAAGATGAATTTTTCTTTATAAGTAACTTTGAACATAAAGTAATACTAATGTGTACCTATTTTGAGCACAATACAATGCTTGTGGTATTTCTTCATATGCTTAGAAGTGGTATTGCAAGATGAGGTCTCCATGTGGAAAGTCTCCCTAGCCACATGCATAATGGCAGTGAGCCTGCTGATGAATTGCCTACTTACTGGACATTCCACTTCGACCAGCTTGGGGATCCACTCTGACCGAATTGGCAATCCACTTTGACCGAATTGGCAATGCACTCTGACCGAATTGGCAATCCACTCTGACCGAATTAGCATTCCTCTTTGACCAATCTCTTATTTTTCAAGTAGGAAAATTGCTCAAGCTCCCTCTATAGCTCTCTCTGATGTGATGGATTATGAGATATAGTTTTCCTTCAGGAAAATTCCGCTTGGGAGTGTTTGTGCAGGCCTGGGGCTAGTTTCACCCATTTCTTCATCATTTTGAGAGGATAACTTTCTTTATACCACACTAGATATATCCACACTAGTTTCTCCATAGTGGCATTAGCAACATGGTCTCCTCCTCTGCCTTATCTTTTGCTATATAATCTACCTTGCCACTAAATCTCCCATCAGGTTTATTGGCATATTCACAGCACACGGTTACCTAAAACGTACCCTAAAAACATTCTCAGGTTTCTATCTTCCATTAGTTAGTGCCTTCTAGTAGATACACCAATCCAGCATTATAAAAAATCATAACATTCTTCTCTAAAATACATGAAGACAACAATAACCATAACAACTTGATATTCCTCACATAATGCACAACGAAGGATAAACTCAAGTTTTCATCACTACTACCACTTCATTTTTTCTTTGATTTTGAATGGGGAAAATATTAAAAATAGGTAAACAACATAAACACAGTAGCTCTCAACATGTAAATCAAGAACAATATAATAAAGGAGATATTAAGAGAAAAAAGATAACTTTTAGGTAACAAAATCACCCTTTTTCCCACAGATGGCGCCAATTGATGGTTCCCAAAATGTCTCAGCTCTAGTTAGGATCTTTGAATGCTGCAAGAATGGAAAAACAATATGAGTTAAGGGTTCAGGATGCCCCGAAACCCCATTGATGATCAAGTCAGAAAATGCCATAGTAGAGTTGCCAGTATGGTCGGCTGAATATATAATGAAGATGAAAGGTGTAAAAACATGTGTTTGAGGTGTGCAAATGGTGTTTAGAGCTACTGGTTTTTCAAAGAAAATGAAAAAGAAAAAGAAAAGAGAAGAAGATAAAGAAGAAAAAGAGAAAAGTGGTGCTTTTATACCTTAGAGAGCCAATAAGGTGTTAAGTGGTGATTGGCTGGCTATTACTGTAGTGCGTCAGGAGCGTCAAAGTGGTCAAATCAAGAGTGAGGCGTGTCTGAACTATGATGGGACATGTCAAAGAGTAGGTCTGTCAGATGCCATAGGGGCATTGCCACAGTGGATGTATCCCCAGGGCACATTTCCAGTATGGCTTTAGTCTGTGTGGTCTTTTGATCCTCTTTATACATTATGCCAGTGTGAGAAAAAAGGTTGAACCCAATCTATCAATGAGAGTGATGACATTTCTTCTTAGTCAATGGTCAATGTGCCACGTGGCAACTTGTAATAGACCAGATTTTTCATGCATCGTTAGTTTTCAACACCAAACAGCAGAATGAAAACAACAATGAACAACACCTAAGAAGTATAGAAAGTGCCACATGGCACTAATGACATGAGATGACACAATTCATAAACTTAGTTATTATATATCTTATATAGATACTAAAAGCCATTATTCAAAAATATACTACTAATAATAATTGAACACTCAAATTTTTTTACTTTAGAAAAAAAGCATTTTTATCCTCTATACAAATTCTTCACATTGAACTCTTGTATATTTATTTTGACACATTGTATTCTTATTTTTTTTATTTATTGATAGATTTAGCCTTATGACAGAAAGAGTTAATTTCTATTAAAAACATATCTGGCTTAGTTTATCTAATTTTAAATTTTTCTATCAATGTTCTTACAATTTTTATTTTTGAATTAAATCAAGTTTTGGAAATTTTTATTGAAATAATTACTATATCAATATGTATAACTTTTCTTATTAAAATCTAAATTATTTATTCTTAATCAATTTCAAAATATAAAAAAAAATTATAATTTTTTACAATATAAAAAATAAAGTGAAACCTTAATTTATATGTACATGATAAGTATTTTTATTTATCACCATTCAAAAATATCATATTGTGCTACCAATATTTTGTTTACTAAATAGCTCATGCATTTTTTTTATCAGTTAAAATTTTTATTATTTATTAAATTTTGCATCCATATATTTTATGATATAAATATTTCATAAACAAAATATACATATTTTAATTATAAAATTCTTTTATAATTTTGATATTATAAATTTATTAAGAATGAAAGACTTATATATTGATTATATAAAGAAAAGATTTAATAATATTTAATTTAAAATTTTTTAAATTTAATTGAGTTATTTTAGTAATTTTAAATGATTGAATTGATAAAAAAAAATAAATTACAAATAAAAATAGATAAAATCTTAAATTATAGAGACTAAAATAGATGTCTTTAACTATTGTTGACTGTCTTTCATCAAATCGATAAATAAAAATTTAGTAGGTAAATGAATTGATAAATAAACATATACAAATGCAATGTAACCAAACAAATATACAAGGACTCGATATAAGAAAAAGCATAAAAAAGCATCCCTTGAATCAAATAAGGGCTAAATCTATTGATAAATAAAAATATTGTTAGCATAATTATAACGATTTTTTTTTCCTATTATAGAGACTCTTACATTTTTTTTTTCTATAGTAGAGATACTTGCATTTCTTCTTTTTATAGTTCTATTAGTACGTACATTATAAATATGTATCATTTTATAATATTTAATATACATAGTTATATACAAATAATGAACAAAATATAGAATTGTACTTTGTGTTCATGAATATAAGCTATCATGCCAAATCATATAAATACTCTTTTTTTTTTCCTATATTGACACACAATATTCAAAATGCAGTCTCACATAGAATTTCAATAATACATTTGATGTTCATGATATGATATTCGAGTTAAGTTTTCTCTTAGTTCTTTTGCTTTATCTGTTTTTTATTCTCTTAATAGAGCCCAGCTCCGTCAGAGCTATTTTCTCTTGTTAGAGTTCTCATTTGAGTTATTTTATTTCTTTGTCTAAAGTAATATTTTTACTTTATATGTTTCTAGTTTTTGATATTATAGTTTAGCTCTGTTCCTATAATACTTTTATTCTATCTGAAAATTTTGTCACGAAGAAAATTGATATTTTCAAACCAATTATTGCTATCTTTAATGGATATGTTTTTTCCATTGTTATTCAATCTAGATCTTTTTTTCTTGCTGTTGCTATTTCTGAGGAAGTTACTACCATTACTGATGATGCACAGAAAATCTCCTACCAATAACACAAGGACACGTGTAAAGTGAGGCCAGCTAGCATGCCATTTTAGGAGCCTTTGACTTGCTGACTTATATCGTATTTCACTACCTGGAATGCTCCCACGAGTTTCCTATCACTCAGGATTTCATCCCGCCTGACTATATCACCCAGGGGGGACTCCTCCTTGTGCCACTTCTTGCTTTTGGGCCAGAGGCGGTGTACTTTTTAACCACTATACTTAATATAGTTGGTGCACCTGATGTACCCTTATCCCCTATCACACCATGTCCCGACTAGATAATTGGTAGTCACGCATGACAAAGTTGTCAAAGGCAGAGTTCCCTCTCAATGAAAGGTTGACACGTGTTGGTACTTTCTAACAAACTTTCCTTAAAAAACCTCCTACAATCTAGGCCCAGGTACGCATTTTTCATATAATAGCACACTCCTCCCCTTCTCCTCATACACTCTTCTCATCATCTTCTTCTATTCTTTCTTCAGACTTCTCCATAAAGAAATCTTTATCTTCTTATTGAGCTCCCATGAATCCAAAGATTGACTTAACCATTGAACGGGCTTTAGGCATCCAAAGCCCCCTCTGACTGAGGTTTTCCTGGTTTGCTAGGTGATTCAAACTCCACACTAGTGCTAAAGCTAAGGAAAAAGGGTCGTGAACCATCATTTGGCGCCGTTTATGTGAAGGATAGCTATTCGGTGCAGGGTAATTATCCTTTGCAGTAAATTTTAAGAGGGTATTTGAAGTGGCAGAGGTTTTTTGTGTTTGCGTATATTTATGAGAATGACTAGTTCAACAGCCTCGGATGATGAAGGTGATAGAGCTGCTAGAGGAAGGGATGGTAAAGCAGCAACAAGCCTAGCACCACCAAAAACTGTTAAAGTTAATGTTGATTTTCTTAAAGACTTCATGACTAGGGTCGATTATCTGAATGATATGCATAAATGCCACAAGAAGGGGAAAATAGTGGTAGTACTTCACAGGTAGAGAGAAAGGAGATGTCCCATAAAGAGATGATGATGATACACAATAGTCGAGCTTAAAGTCCTCTAAAGGATATTGAATCATGCAAGAATGAGGACCCCATCATCCTCGAACGACTAGGAAAGAAGTTGGAGAAACTAGAGATCCATTTGAAACCAGAAGGAGTGCAGATGCCCTCTCTAGCAATAGATATACGAAGATTTCTCAGAGAAGTGACAAAGCAACTGAGTCCCAAGTACATGGTAGAGAGCCGCACAGCAGAAGGTGTGTGAGCGCTGACAATACATCCTATCACACTAGTGATTGGGAGGAAGATCTGAAGGAGTTCACGAAGTGAAAAAAAGTCTAAGTCGGATAGAAATAAACCCACCAGCTATGTTATCAATGTAGTCTCACCTTTCTCTGAGTTGATACATAAAGAGCCAATACCCAGCAAGTTAAAACTACCTAGCTTACCCTTCTATGACGGAACAACCATTCCCCGAGACCATGTGATCAAGTTCAAAACTATTGTTGAGTTTTATACCCGTTCTAAGGCAATATTGTGTAAAATGCTCTTAACTACCTTTGTAGGAGTGGCAGAATCCTGGTTAAATCATCTCACCCTAAATAACATCCACTCTTTTAATGATTTTGTAAGTTGTTTGTAAGTAGGTTCTTATCCAATATCCCTGTAGAGAGGGACACCTCATACCTATAAATTATGGTATAAGGAAAGGGAGAAAGCCTGCATGAGTATATGGCTCGGTTCAATATAGAAGCTTTGAAGATTCCTCACTTAGAGCACTCACGGGCAATAAAGGCCATCATGAAGGGAACCAACAGTCTACCTTTTTTCAATTCTTTGTCTAAGAATAGACCAACTAGTCTTATTGCCCTCATGGACAGAGCTAAAAAAAATACATCAAGCAAGACGATGCCTTCCGTTCAAGCACATTTACTCCAAAGAGGAAGAAGTCCTCAGAAGAAACTTCCCTTCTTAAAAGGTTTAAGAGGAGTGTCGCTGCCTTATCATTTCGAGCACCTCCTCAGAGAGCTCCAAGAAGGCCATTCACACCCCTAAAGGAGGAAAATATGACGCCCTTGAATGTTTCTAGGCAAGAGGTGCTGATGACCATTAAAGATAACGTATATGTTCAGTGGCCAAGGGATATGCCCTCCAACCCTAAAAATCGTGACCAAAAGAAGTATTGTCTCTTTCACCAGGCAGTAGGTCATAACACAAATGGGTGCCACCAGTTGATGTTGGAGATTGAAAGGTGATACGACAAGGACACTTAAGAAGCTTCGTTAAGTAAAGGAACCCCAACTAAGGCAACCAGAGCCTGATAGAGAGGCAACTGCCCTGACACTCCCTAAAGAAAAGAAGTTGGCCCTCCCCTCAAATATTGGAGTTGGAAGAATTATACACATGATAGCAGGAGAGTGTCCTTTTCTGAAGCGAGAAAGCTAGAAAAAGACTTGCCCAGAAATCCTAAGTAAGGCAGAGGGAGAGGGGGCAACCCCCCCAAAATATGCATGATGACTTTTGGTCTAGAAGATATTCAGGGGGCATAAATCTCATATGCTGAAGCAATGGTGATAACAATCGAGATAAATGACTATGTGGTTGACAGGATATTGATGGATGATGGAAGTTCTATTAACTTGCTAACGTATGAGGTATTCAAGAGAATGGGATTCCGAGATGATTGTTTGGTACCAGATTATTCAAACTTGAGAGGGATCAATGAAATCCTAATCAAGGTAGAGTATAAGGTGATACTGCCTATCTCCTTAGGGGAAGTGAATGATGATGGAAGTCTAAGGAGGAAGAGAACTACCATGGTTGAATTTATAGTGGCTAAGGTTTCCACGGCTTATAACGCCATCATAGGAAGGTCGATACTATTTGAGTTTGCATTATAACCTATATCAGGTATTTGTGCATGAAAATGCCCTCTGAAGATTGCCCAATTACTGTTAGAGGAAGACAGTTTGAAGCTAGATATCACCACTCCGTTTCCTTAGCATCGCCAAAGAAGGAGAATATCTTCCTTTGTGCAAATGTTGAGGTAGAAGGTGGCATAGTAATAAGAGAATGGAGCTAGTAGGGGAGTTAAAGTCATATGACCTTAGCCCAGAACACCCAGGTAGGTTTACCCGTGTCAAGCACATTTAAGCCTAGACTAGAAGATTTTAGTGAAAGAATTTCTTGAAAGACATGTCTCCATTTTTGCTTTCAAACCAAGTGATATGCCCGGTATCAGTCCAAGTGTTATGAAGCACACGTTAAATATAGATCCAAACATTCCCCTTGTGAAGCAGAAAAATAGATTTTTCCCGTCTCACAAGCAAGAAACCATAGACAAGGAGGTTCACAAGCTTATTGAAGCTAGTTTTATCAGGAAGGTAACTTACCCTACTTGGTTGGCTAATGTTGTACTGGTCAATAAGGGAAATAGAAAATGGAGGCTATGCACAAACTTTGCAGACCTCAATAAGGCCTGCCTAAAGGACTATTTCCCATTGCCTTCAATTGACAAATTGGTAGATGCAATGACTGGATTTGAGTTTTTAACTTTGGTGGATGCTCTATCGGGATATAACCAAATCCTTATGAGACCAGATGATGAGGAAAAGACTGCATTCATCATGAAAAAAGGGACCTATTGTTACAAGGTAATGCCCTTTGGGTTAAAGAACGCTAGTGCCACCTATCAATGCCTTGTTAACAAGATCTTCAAAGGTTAGTTAGGGAGGAATTTAGAGGCTTACATGGATGATATGATAATTAAAAACAAAAGTTTTGAATAGCACCTAAAAGACTTGGAGGAAATCTTTAGGGTGTTGGATCTATATGGCATGAAGTTAAATCCGGAGAAATGATCCTTCTTCATCAAAAGGGGGAAGTTCGTAAGTTATATGGTCAGCAGCAGAGGGATAAAGCCTAACGTAGAGAAAATTTAGGTCATCTTAGATTTGTCATCTCCTTCGATTATAAAAGATCTCCAGAGACTAACAAGGAGGATAGTTGCCCTACACAGATTCATATTTAAATCAGCAGAGAGGTGTCTACCTTTTTTTAAAAAGCTAAGGAAAGTTCGAGCCTTTGAATGGACTGAAGAGTGTGAAAGAGCCTTTGAAGAGCTAAAAGAATACCTCTAGTCTCCCAAAACTTTAAGCTGGCCTATTTAGGAAGAGGAGTTGTTTATCTACATATCAACCTCTGTGCAAGCAGTCAGTGCCGTGTTAGTTAGAGAAGAAGGTGGAAGCAGAAGCTTATCTATTATATGAGCAAAGTATTAAACGGGGCTAAATTGAAATATCCTCAAATCGAGAAATTGGTTTATGCACTCTTGGTAGTTATGAGGAAATTTCAAGTCTATCTATTAGGACACCAAGGAGTAGTCCGAACTGACACGCCTTTAAGGCGCACCTTACAAATACTCTCCATTGAGGGAAGGATGACTTTATGGGCTATCAAGATAAAGGGGTATGGACTCAAGTCTGAACCTAGAAGAGCCATCAAGGCTCAAGCCTTAGCTAACTTTATTGTTGAATGTAGGTTCAATAATTCAGACTGCAAGGAGAAATAAGAAATAAATAAGCAACATGTCTTTATTATAAACCCTAACACCTGCTCTTATTTGACTTATGAGTGGAACTTACATGTGGATGGATCTTATAATGCAATAACAAGTGGAGCTGGGATCGTTTTAAAGGGTCCATAAGGGTTTCTAGTTAAATTTGTCCTGAGACTTGACTTTCCTGCATCTAACAACACTGCTCAGTATGAAGCTATCATAAGGGGTCTTTCACTGGCTAAGGCTATTGGATTTATAAACCATAAGGTGCACAGTGATTCTCAGCTAGTTGTAAATCAGATTAACGGCACCTTTGGGGCTAAAGACAAAGTAATGAAGGCTTACCTTCATAAGGTAAGGGAGGTCCTAGTGAGGTATGAAGAAAATCAAATCCCTGTCTGCGTGGTAAGAATACTGAGGGAAGAAAATAGCAGAGCTTACTTGCTTAGCAAAATAGCCATACAACAGGAAGAATCTTCATATTACAGCGTAAGGGTAGAAACCTTAATTGTTTCCATAATAGCCGAATCTCAAGAAGTATACCAGTGTGAAGTGTAACCCACCTGGATAGATCTTATTATCAAGTATTTAGAGACAGGGGAGCTGCCACCTAACAAAAATGAAGCCCTTAAAATTTCAATAAGAGTGGCCAGGTTTACTCTCTTATATAGGAAGTTAAACTAGAAAGGTTTCCATATGCCTTTGCAGAGGTGTCTCACGGAGGGGGAAGCTGAGTATTTCATGAAGAAGATACATGAAGGAGTCTGTGGAACTCACATAGGTGGAAGAGCCTTATCTAATCTGGTAGTCAGGCAGGGGTACTTCTGGCCTACAATGAGGAAAGATACTATTGAGTTTGTGAGAAAATATGATGCCTGCCAAAGGTATATGAACCATGTATACATCTCTCCTAGCCAGTAGAACTCCATACAAGCCCCATGACCCTTTGCTCAATGGGGGATTTACATCCTGGGACCATTCCCAACTGTCCCCAGTCAGAAACATTTTATAATCTTGGCAATAGATTATTTTACAAAGTGGATAGAAGTTGAACCGATGGCTCTCATAACTGCCTAGAAGGTAATCAACTTCCTTTAGACGAATGTGGTGTGTAGATTTAGAGTACTAAAAGTTCTTATATCCGACAACGACAAACCATTTAATTGTGTCACGAATGGATTGAATATAGACCATCGATTCAGCTCTGTTTCACATATTCAAACTAACGAGTAAGTCATGGTATCAAACCAAACTATCCTCCAAGGGTTAAAAAAAAAAAAGGCTGAAGGGGTCTGGAACCAATTGGGCTGAAGAATTGCCTAATATCCTATGGTCATATTGCATAACTCCAAGATCGTCTACTGGAGAAACTCCTTTTTCCTTGACATATGATACAGAGGTAGTAATACTAGTTGAGATAGGGGTGAAATCTCTAAGAGTGCAATACTGTGACATGGGAAAGAATGATGAAGAACTGAGGATGAATTTGGATCTATTAGAAGGACTCAGAGAAGAGGTGTCAATCAGAATGGTGGCACAATGGAGAAAAGCTGCTCAATATTTCAACCTAAAGGTTAAGCCCCGCTTGATATAAACAAGGGACTAGGTGCTCAGAAATCTCAGTGCAACTAGAAATCGAGAAGGACAGGGTTAACTCTCACTTAACTGGGATGATCCTTTTTGAGTGATAGGATCACCTAGGGTAAATATTTATTATCTTACAAACTCAGAAGGGAATCGCCTCCCACACTCATGGAACATGCAACATTTGAAAAAGTATTTTCAGTAATGGTAATGCTATTTTCTTTATTTTCATGAATTTACTATTAAGAAAAAAGAAGTTATGCTTTGTAATGAATCTTCAATTATGAAGACAGAAATCCATTCCAAACATATATATATACCCTCCTCATAAGAGGTGCTTTTACCTTGATCAGTTTCTTGTTCCATCCCCCTCGAATGACTAAATTGAGAAACTCATCCTCAAAGAGGAATTCAAATGAAGATTGTTGTATTCCTATAAAGGGAATTATACAACATACCCCCCCCCCCCCTCACATGAGAGGCAAAACATTATTGTGGATCAACTCCACCATATCCTAGAAAGGGATAACATTGTATACCTCCATAAGTGAGGTCAATAATAAAAAGAATGCATTTTGAACACATTAATATTAAAGTCTCTTAAGAAAAAAAAGAGGAAGCCTGTCTGGCAGTGTTCCCAAAACACAACACCATTAATCACAATAATACCTCAAGGAAAGTATCGAAATAAAGTCACTTTGATAATAGTAAGTTAAAAATACTAATGACAACAGCCATAAGGGTATATTATCATAAAAGCAGGTGCCTTGCACTACTACAAAAAGGAAGGTGATAAAGTAAAACAATAAACATCCTAGAGACTACAACTAAGGCACCAAGCCAAGTAAAATAAAAGGATTCTAACATCATGGTTCAGGGTCTTTCTCTCTAGCCTCTTCTTCCTTAGTTAGGGCATTAGTAGGAGTAATCTCAGAATCTAGACTTTAAAGGACCTCTTGAACCCTCATAAGGTCTCCTTCCACACCATGTAACTCGATGCTAGTAGCCTCCTTCTGATAGATGGATGATAGCGCTACAGTAGTTAGGGGAGTGTCCTCAAACTGCTCATGCTCTTCCTCTTCACTGCTAGCTTCGTCGCCCCCTATTGCCTTAAAGGTGGAGAAATCCTCATTGGGGAATTGGGCATGAACCTTTGCTAAAAGGTTGTTCCACCCAGTTGAATAGAAATCAGAGGCTTAAGAGGTCACTATTTCCCTCACTGTCTACCTAAAGTCTTCAGAACCTTTGAAATCTTCCACAACCTTAGTAGTAGTAGCTTGCTTCTCCACCTCTTGTTGAATTAATTTCTCCTTCAACCCTCTAAGCTCATCTTGCAACTCTAATTCAAGGCATTTCCAGTGAACTCTTTCACCCTCCAGCTTGAAACTAGCCACTTTCATTTCTTCAAATTGGATGGCCATCTTGATATATTTGTCCATGAAGTTGCCCAACTCATCCTTTATTTTGTCTCTCTCCTTAAAGATCCGATTGGTTTCATAAGAATCCTAGCTTTCAAATCATGTTCATATAGAAACCCAAACAGATAGTCAAAGAAGTATGAAAGTGGAAGTCAGAAATGACATAAGATCACAAAATAGAGAATCAAAGGAGGAGAAATACATATAGAGGGAACAATGTTCATTGCTTGAATCCCCAAGGCAAGCAGGCTCTAATCATAAAGATCTGAATGCTCAATTGAGCCAGCATATACATTCCTAAAAATGCTGTGTACTGCCCCATCTTGCATGGAAAAACCAATGCCCAAAAACCTAGTAACCGTGATAGAAGCCACTTGTTGGATAGGAGTGTCTAGATTAATCATTCTCATTATAGAGTCAGATAGGTCAAATTTTGGGGTTCCTTCCCTAGTTAGGACGGTGTTCCCTTTGGCTAGTCTCTCAACAGGAGATTGGGGAGTAAGTCGCCCTTTTATTTTTTTACTTCTTTTAAAGTGGCTCTTCATCGCTGTCAGTGTCAGAACTCACAACCTCAGGGGTTGCCTATCGTTTTCCCTTGCATTTCCCTCTGGGAGGAAGACTTTTTCCTTTATCAGTAGGAACACCTTTACCCTTGGCCTCTTTTATCTTTAAGGCAACAACTTTACACCTCGTAGTTATACCAAAAAGGAGTGGGGTCTTCTCACTGCCTCCCTGTTAAGACTTCGGGGAAATATTGCCAGCACCCTTCATTGAGCCTACATCCTTCTGGCTCTTAAGCTTGGCTGCATGCCTGAGTTCCCCTGCAGAGATGGTGATTTCATTGAACGATTGAAACTCATATATCTTAAGAAATTGCAAAGAAAAATCATTGTGAGTACATGGAATGACACAAACCAATGTTAACCAAATTAAAAATGAACAAAAGACCCACCAGAATCCTCTAAAGCAGCACCATTTACTAATGCCCTTGCTTTAAAAAATTTCCCCTTATCTAGTATTTTTTTCCAACTATCTTTTTCTTTTTTTATTAGGATGGTCGTCCTTTGGCCACATCAGATGCATCTAACCAACTCTTATCAAAACCCTATTCGTTAATAGGCCCATCCTCTTTTAATCGGGCCACAAAAACTTATTCCTCTATATTTTATCCACATCAGGAACCTCCCCGATTATGTCTAAACCTTGTCTACTCACTAAGGTAATAAACCCACTTGACATTCTTTTATACTCAAAGAAGACAATAAACAATTTTGCAGTAGGGACAATGTCCAATTTCTCACACAGTTTAGCAAAAGCAGAAATCAATAAGGTGGCATGAGGACTTAAATAAGCAAAGCATTTTGAAAAAAACCTAAAAACCACTTGGAAGAAATTAGAAGGAGGCAAATCTAACCTAAATTCTATTTGCTTTATGAAGAAGGCCATATCCCTATCATCTCTCTGAACCAAGACTAGATTTTGGCTCCCTTCAAGCACTAAAAGCTTCTCATTCTTTTCAAGGGTCCTAATTTTATGGTCTCTTCATCAAATTTTCTATCTCCTAGAGCCTTTAAGAGGTGGAAATGATAAGTGAATTTATGCAACTCGTGGGAATCACTCATGATGAAAATACGAAAACAATAGAAAGAAAAAACAAGGGACATACCTAATCGCTAAAAAAAATCGACTGCCAAGGAAATAAAGAGAAATAGGAAGAGAAGAGTAAAGGGCTTCGACTGAAAATAGTGAAAATAGAGAAGAATTGGTTGATTTGGTAGCTAGCGAGACTTAAATAAGGGAAATAACTTACTGAGGAGTCAATGGGCCAAGCACCAAGAAATGAATGGTCTAAGATGTCCCAAAGATCTTGTGAAAATGTCCCAACCGTCCAGATTCAAAAAATCAATTTTTAAATTTTAAAATGCAATTATAAGGGAAAAGGAAACCGCCACGTGACATATTAAATTTAGCGGTGCATAGAGGAACGTGGAGGGAGGTAACCCATTCAGTCATATGCTCATCGTCTCTGTAAGCTCAACCGTTGGGAGTTATGAAGTGCCCACTTACTCTTCCCATCCCGAGTATCATTTCACTCTACTCAGAACTTAGGGGGGACTACTGATGATACACAAAAAATCTCCTACCAATGATATAAGGACACGTGTAAAGTGAGGCCAGCTAGCATGCTACTTAGGAGCCTTTGACTTGCTGATTCATATCATATTTCACTACCTAGAATGCTCCCATGAGTTTCCTATTACTCAAGATTTCATCCCGCCTGACCAAATCACCCATGGAGGACTCCTCCTTGTGTTACTTACCACCTTTGGGCCAGCGGCGGTGCACTTTTTAACCACCATACTTAATATAGTTGGCGCACCTGACATACCCCTGTCCCCTATCATATCATGTCCCGACTAGACAACTAGTAGTCACATATGACAAAGCCGTAAAAGGCAGAGTTCTCTCTCAATGAAAGGTTGACATATGTTAGTACTCTCTAACAACTTTTCCTTAAAAAACCTCTCTTTAAAAAACCTCTTGCAATCTGAGGCTTACGTATGCCTTTTTCATACAATGGCACACTCCTCCCCTTCTCCTTATACACTCTTCTCATCATCATCATCTTCTTCTTCTCATATTCTTCTTCTTTTGTTCTTTCTTCAGACTTCTTCGTAAAGAAATCTTCATCTTCTTACTGAGCTCCCATGAATCTAAAGACTGACTTAACCATCAGACCAAAGCCCCATTTGATTGAGGTTTTCCTGTTTTGCTAGGTGATTCAAATTCCACATTAGTATTGAAGCTAAGGAAAAAGGGTCATGGACCATCAATTACCATGACTAAACTTAAGCCCTTTCTAAAATGGATTCTTTGTTCTAATATTTCCTCCTTCACTACTCTGTCTATCACTCTAGTTACATTACTCTTCTATGAATATCATTAGATTGTAGTAGGTACTGAATAGGGAGACACTATACAGGAATTCTGACCTTTAATGAGTTGAAAAGTCAAACTACTAAAAATTTAATATTTAATTATAGTGATAAAAATTAAAGTTTAATAGCACATGAGTAAACTCTAAATGACTTGGTATGGGTTAAATAATTTTGAAGTCACCCAACTATACTCTTGTTGCGGTTTGGTACTAAACTTTAATTTGTTTCATTTTGATAACTCAACTTTAATTTTGTTTTAAAAAGGATACTGTCCAGAATTTTTAGTCCTTCAATTTTAACTTTTTCAATTTACAAAATTACAAAGAATTTTAGAATTCATTTCATCACCTTTTTTTGCGAGTCTAATACCACTCATTATGAGTCTGCTCCTATTAGGCGGAATTAAAGGGTTACTCAGGAATAAAAAGGATGAGAGCTTGAATTTTTAAATTCTTTTAGCTTTTCAAACTAGTTAAAGTATCAAGAGTTAACAACATGACTCAAAAGTTATTTAGAGTCAATGAGATGATCTAAAAATATAATAATTATATTACTAATACACAACTTTCTATTAAATTCAATACAATCACAATATTGGTTATGATATTTTAAATGAGAATTAAATTCTTCTTGACTAATTTCAAATAATTTTTGTTTTAAAATTTTTAAATTATTAGTATTAGACCGGTCAAACAAACAACAGTACTAAAGAAGAATTTCTACAATAGAAGATATGAAGTAACAAAATTATAAATAAAATTCTATTTTATTTATTTTCTATAGAATCTATGGACTTATTTGTAAAGAAAATTCAAGTTCGGACTAAACTGGTGATCCTGAATTTTTTATGGATAAAAAAAAGCTTTTGGGTAACGATTTTGAGATTAAATAGAAGTACAATAAAAGATACAAATTGAAATTTGATTATCAAAATGAAACAAGACCAAAGTTTGATACCCTCCTAAATAATTAACCCGACTTAATGTTATTGACTTGGTATTTCAATCATTAAAGACCAAAGTCATTATAAAATTTCCCCTGAATAGGTACCTTTATTTGATGATTCATGCGGCATATAAGAGTAAGAAAAAAATTCATGCTCATGCACTCCTACTAAATAATAATTAAAAAAAAAAAGATAATATCAATTATCATCATTTTAAACTGTTTTGGGTATTAAACATTATCAATCTTATTCGCCAACAAGTTTAAATATTGACAATAGATTTTTTTTTTCTTTATAAGAATTTTTTTAATAAATAGTAGATGAAGGAAAAAATCACAAAACTTCAAGTGATGAAAAGACCCCTCCTTAAAACTAAACTAAACATAACATATGCTGAAAAAGAAAATAAAAAATAGAACCAAAATAATAATAAAACAAAAAACAACAACAATTAAAAGCCAGTGAACAACAATAATAGAGAACAATCTGCAACAACTAGATTTAACTTGTCTGCTTAATATCAAGTATGCATTGATGTCACCTGTTTTCACATGTAAAAAAAGACTAATATTTAGCAGCATTTTTTTAATCTTCAATAAATAATTAGTATATCACTTGAGTTAGTTAAACTTAACTCGAATTCAAACTAATCCAGTAATGGGTGAGAAATGAATTCAACACTTTCAAGCTAAACATCATTTAAGGAGTTCAAGGTCTAAGGAAGAAATGAACTAATATATCATGATCTTCAACCAAATTTTCAATTATATTCTAAACTAAACTTTGCATTAATTTATTCATTATATTTATGGAATGGTTTTAATTATTTTCAATTTTATTTAGATTCTAATTAACAATTTTGTCTCTAAATAATGGCTTGCATAAGATTATGCTTGGTACTGAATAACTCACCTTTGCTGTGGATGTGTTTGATTATCTCGTTTTTCCTGAAGTTTGGTATCTTTGAGTGTGTCAGTTTCCTCTTCAGTTGCTCCTTCTTCAGTAATACCAACTCCATATTTATTTTGTAGCATCAAATTCACCCATGTCAACTTTAGGTTAAACTTTGCAAGTGTAAGTGCATCCTTGGACGTAACATCGACGTCAACCTCCTCAAGAGTTCCCTTGATTTCAAGTGTTTCCTGAATAATGCACAATCTTATTATATAGATATAATTACATTATTTTTAAAAGTAATTCATACAATTTGTCTTTAATTTCATGATGCAAATTATGTCACTGCCATTGAAGAAGTAGATGATGCATACAAATGTTAAAATAGCAAGATTAATGTTAAATGTTATTTGTGCTGATAATAAGGTTAAATGTACTCACATTTTTGGATATTAAATTTGATTTGTTTCTTTTTCATTACCAAATTTCTAGTTAAATTTTACTAGTCAATCACTTGACAGAATTTTGATGATGTGGTGATCAGAATATTCCAAAAATATTTACCATGTTATCTTCCATCTTACTTAAAATAATATAAAATTATATATGGCGCTAAATATTGATTTTGTTTCAATTTGATTATTCAACTTCAAGTTTAATCTTTTTAATGTCTAATATTGTATTTAAATTAAAAGTATAACTTAAATAATCTAAAATTTACAAGTAATTAACTTATTCTAATCATTTAAATATTTAACTTTTTATACTTTTAATATACATACGATTAATTATATACACTTTATATGTCTATATATATATATATATATATATATATATATATATATATATATATATATATATATATATATTTATTTATTTATTTATTTATTTATAGTTTCAAAATTAATAAAAATTAAGCAAAATATGTACTTCTAAGCTGAAAAATTTAATAAAACAATACTATAAAAATTAATAATAAAATATAGTTAAATGGATAAAATTACTAAATTTTGTGTTTATGTAAAAAAAATAAAGCTAAGGGATCTAAATATATGTTTTATTTTTAAAAAAAAAATAAAATTTAAAGACTAAAAACAAAGTTCTATTTATATTTTTTTAAATATCAAACATTCTCTTTAAATTAAAATTAAATGTCTACGTATTATTATCATTATTATTATTATTATTTTAAATATCATAGATCTTGTAGTAAATTAAAGTTAGATAGATCATTAATATTTAAATAGAACATTTAGTACTAGAAAATATAAATTAAATTTGAATATCTAAACTGAAATAAATTCAAAGTTCGGTAACTGCATGTGCATTTAATCCTAATATCTTATATATATAATTAATTTAAGTGACATGGAAGATAACGTGAAAAATATTTTTGAAATATTTTTTTTTCCGACCGCAACGTCATTAAAACTCTACTAAGTGACTTATTGGTGAAATCTTGATAAAAATTTGATAACTAAAAAGAAATGGATCAAAGTTTAGTACTCAAATTGCATAAAAGTAAAATTTGGCTATCACAAATAAGTTTAACCAACAAATAATAACTTCAATTTGCCACAATTAGCTTAGAGTAATTCAATTTTAATTTAATTATGCTGTTCTCATCATCAAATAAATGGTAAAAATATATAAAAAAAGGTGACATATAGTTTAATTTGAAAAACTAAGATTATTTGTTTTTGATATTGTCTAATGTAAAAGCATTAGCAATTAGACAAGTATAGGACAAAAAAGAAAAAAAAAAAAAAGGCAGAGAGTGTAGTCATGTAAAAAGTAAAAACATTACCTCATTCTTGTTTAAGTTTTAAGTATATGAGTTATTGTTGCATTAAGGTCTCTGTCTCCGACTAATGGATAATCTTTGTTCTGCCAACTTATTTTATGTAGCTTTGATGTGATCAATGAACCATGAGAAAAAGTCTTCATTTGAGGGCAATTAGGCAACTGTAAATCTTGTAATAATGGGAATTCAAGAGAACAACTCTTTCCATTGTAGAAACTCCTAAGCTTGAGTATAGCACCAAGCTTCAGAGACTTGAGTTGAGGGAATACTAAAAGTTTGTGATTGCCTTCTTCTTCTTCAGCTATTATTTCCACCAACTCAATGCAATACATTATTTCTAGCACTTGGAGTTGTGGAAGACCCTCAGCCACAAAAATTGAGAAAATGTTTCTCAAACTATTGCAACTATTAACTCGTAGAGTTGTCAGCTTCTGGAAGCCAGTAATGACATAATTCTATGGAAATATGCGCTCAAGTTTTGACAAAAATTGCAGATGAATGTCTTCAAGGTAAGGGAATAATGATGACTTTGGAAATATTTGAACTATTGAATAACAATCAACTACAAAAAGCTTTTCTAGGCTTCCAATTGCTATCAAATTGCAAGGGGTGGAATCCAGTAATGTTTGGCATCTTCTAATTTCCAAAGTACGAATTAATTTACTTGAATCGCCATCTGGATCAAGAATATTGTCATTCTCAACAAACAATATTGAACTCATCTGCATGCAATTAAATTCAATCATAATTAATTAATTAATGTTAATAAAAATATGGATTATAAATAAATAATTATATCGTACGTATCACTTCCTCCAGAGTTACATTAAGGTCTTTCTTCTTTAAAGGATAATAGTACTCATTTATCTTTATCCTTTTTAGTTTTGGTGTGATCACTGATCCTCCAAAGTAAAAGAAACTCCTCATCTGATTGCATTTGTACAATTCAAATTCTTCCAATACCGGCATTTCAATTAAGGCGTCACTATCAATCATGCAGAAACTCCTAAGTTTGGGTAGATCATTCAACCTCAATGTCCTTAGTTGAGGGAATACAATTTTAATTTGAAAATTAGGCTTGCTGCTGCTGCTGCTACCTCCTCCTTGCTTTATTATCTCTTGCTCTGTCCTTATATTTTCACGATCCATTATGCTGCCTCTGGTTGACAACACATTTATCAAATTTCCACAGCGCTCTATTTTCAAGACTTTCAAATTTTGAAAAGAAGCTATTGTTGTGATTAATCCAGGTGTTGCTGATGGAAGACTGATCCACCATACATGCGCCACATTTGACGAAGAATCTAATTTCAATTCCTCTAAAACATTAAGCACTGCTACTCCATCAACATTATTGCTATGCCACTCCTCATATGAAAATGTCACTTCTATTGCCTCACATTGTCCCAAACTCACTTGTTTCAGATTGGGCATCCCTTGGATCGATTTTGATGGAAATGCGCAACATATCTCTCTCTGCTTATTAATACCAGCAATATTTTTTAAAAAATCAATTATCATTATTAATTGTAAAATAATAAAAATTTATTAATTATTTTCCTATTAAGTTTTAATAGATTTTTTAATCCAATATCAAAAACTGATAGACTTATAATTTATTAAAATTTTAATAATATATATTTGAGCAATTACACATTATTTCTAAAAATACTTTAAAATTTAATACTTTTCTCTACTTTCAAAATTGTTTCATGTAGTATTTCTTTTATATTATAGTTAATAATTAGATGATAAAGATTTGAATTATCTGAAATTTAATTTTTCATATTAAACTTTACCACAAATATTTTAAAACAATAAAGTACTTTTTGAACCATATAACACAAAACCTATTCTCAAAAAAATTATATGCATTATTTTTTCAAATTAAGATCGTAATTGATTATTAGAAACATAAAAAATTTTCATTAATTAAGTTTTAGTATTTGTCACGACCCAATCTAGGGAGTCATGACCAGCGCTAGGGAACGGGAATTACTGTAACCGGAACCCGTAGCAAGCCTTAAAAAAATAAAACTCACATAAAATAAATTATGAAAATACCAAGTAATTAAAACTTTAATTAATAAAATATGATCTCATATCATATAATAAAATACAGCAGTGCACAATTCTTCAACTGTCAGTCTCAGTTATAGAAATAATATTATATACTACAACATGCAAATACTACTACTGCAGCTTCTAGAGTATAAACAAAAGTTCAAATATGTAATTTACATAAACTAGCCGGGGCAGAAGAAGACCGGCGAAGAGGTCTAGAACTAAAGTCTAACGAAGTAGAATCTCCTAAAAAAAAAAATATTGAGGGGGGTCAGACCTCACTGAGTGAATTATTATTATATATATACATGCACCCTAAAATGCAGACATTCAAGCATCAGTATTTTAATATATTTATTTTTATATAATAAAATATACACGCAATGCATACGAATGCTCAAAATCCA
>CATIWK010146607.1:0-10909 GCA_949634005.1 Mallotus japonicus | reverse complement strand
TTTCTAAATTTTGAAACGGAAATTTCCGTTTCTATATCGTTATTTTCTTGTAGTGATTCTATTGTCAAAGCCCTAATAAGATTAAAATTCTAAAATCTTAAAATTTGTTATCTATCATTTATTCACGTTGAATGCATAGCTATACAGGTATTAGAAAAATGAAAATTAATTTTATTGATTAACATAATTCACTTTAACTTTTTTCGGATCAATTTTTTTATTAATTACTATAAATGAATGATGTTGAGAAAATTACCATAAATTAAATAAGTATTTTACAAGAAAAAAAATTAAAATTTGGATTGATATTGTAAAAGGGTAAGGACAATTTTAATCTCTATTGTTTTCAAAATTTAATAATTTAATATTTTAATTTTATAATTACAACCGGATGGTGCAACAAATGATTGATGACATGTATATAGTTTAAGGCCCTACAATCATTGTTGAGGTGGAAATGATTACTTATCAACCTGATAATTTCGAAATCGATTTTTACTGTGGAATCTGCATCAACGAGAAGAGCTGGGTGAATAGGTGAGATTTCCCCCACAAACACTATGAAACTTAAGTCAGTATTTGTATGAGAAAAAATAATAATAGAACGAGTGGAGTATAGTAAAAGGATGATAGAATGAATGTTTATGTGTATGATGAGATGATGATAATGATGAGAATGATGGCCATTAATGATATGAGATGGAATGAGATGTATATATAGGAAAAAATATATACGATCGTGATTCCTTATTGATAAGGGTCACTGTCCTTGTTGGATGAGATTTTCTTTGTCTATGCTAATCCGTGCACCCTTTTCCTTTAGGGTATGAAGTGTTTTTTCAAGTAGAATACTTATTTGGGTTATCACAACCTTAGCATATTAGAAAACAATTAGTTTTGAGTGGCATATTAATTGTTGGCCACTATCTGCACTGCAAGTTTAATTTTGTGCTTTCCTATTTCACACAGTTTACCAGCAATTAATGTTTTCAATATTTTAGTTTCCTTAAAAATCGAAATTAGATAACAAACAAAATTGAATACTAGCAATAGAAGTGTTTGGACATGAATTATATTTTTGGTAAAATCCATATTTTCATAGGCCTCAAATCTAATATAATTAATTAATTATAGGAATAGGAAGTGGAGGTGAAGTTAGAACATGGTTGGAAGGGTTAACAAATAGATCATAAATGAAAGTTCTTTCATATAAAAGAGAAAAACAAAAATAAACAATCATCAATAACTAAGAAAACAGAATTTCAACAACAATCTTTAACAATTTAACTTTTCATATTCATTTCAACTTCTTGTTTATGTTCTTATTCAATGAAACCCAATATTCTATTTATTTTAATAAAGTCTCTAGTTTTTTAATTCTTTGTTTAAGTTGTCTAGTATCAAATTTGATTCCTTTATTTTCAATCATTTTACAAAACATTTGTAGTGTTAAGCTTAGCTATTGCAACATGCAGTTTAGGAACCTTGCAAGCTTAGATCTCATATCTTACGCAAATTTATCTATTAGAGGTCAGTTCTTCATGCTAGTGGAGACTCGGAAGGCACTGCACATGAGGGAGTTAGAATGAATCAACCAAGGAGTCAACCATTCTACCAGTCTTATATCTTTAAAAATCAAGCTCTTGAGATATTGTTTTGAGAAGATCTTGATGAGGAGTGTGAAGAACAAAAGGACATTCAGATTTAGGACCTAAAAGAAGCTCCTAAAAATTTAAGGATGATAAACCGAATATTATAGACTCATTTGATTTTCTAGAAGAACCAAAGATAACCTTTGTTAGTTTACTTTTACAAGATGATCTAAAGGAGCAAATAATTAATGTTCTTAAAGGATTTAAAAGTCATTTCACCTAGAGGTATGAAGAACTACCTAGAGTAGAATGAACCAAAATAGGGTATTAACTTTCAATTAAACTAGATTGCAACCCTCGTCGCCAACGTCCAAGGAGAATGTCTAAGGAGGAGTAGCTTAAAGTCAAAGAGCAGATGCAAGCTTTTCAACAACCTTACCAAGAAGATATCCAAAATCTAAAACAAGAAAGTAAGAAATGAGAGTTTTGAAGAAGAGGACATGGTTTGGAAAGTGATTATGCCAATTGGTGCAAAAGATATGGAATCACATAGGAGCATCAATGGCTTTATCTTAAAGAATACTTTCCCAATACATGGGAAGTGATGAAAAAATGAAGATGAAAGTGTAAGGTCATCATCACGACCATGTAAAGAAAAATTCTAATGAACTAAGTGATGTAAAGCTAAAGGATAACTATTTTAATGAGTTTTCTTATAGATAGGCATTGAGGCATTTTCCTTGTATATATCTTTTAAGTTTCAATAAAATAAGGGAGGTCTTTTGGCTACTTTATTTATGTATTGTGTTGTTTGTTGTTTTGTTTTCCAGTTCTAATATAGAGACCCAAATAGAATCCAAATTTAGATAGATCACCACAAACATATCGCCAACATATCATCATAGCATTAAAAGGAATTTAAAAAGATTTAAAAGAGTCTTGCAGTGTGACCAAGAGAATAATACTAATCAGGTGCACTTGTTCCTCAGCTGTTAACTAAGATTGGTGTTGAGAGTCTTAGTAAATATTATTAGTGAGCACTGATTGTTAGAGTGCTGAAAGGTAATTTTCACTCGCGGTATCTAGATTTTGACCTAGATATCATCATGGTACCTTACTTTCAAATGTAATAAAATACCTTCCCACCTTTGGTTTAAGTCCCAATAAAGTGTTTAGATCAAATTTTGACCGACAAGGATGATGTGATGCTAACATGGTGGCTAATGTGGGCCAAAAAGCATCACATTGGTCTAGTGAAGTCTGACATGTCATTGCACATGCACATATGGCACCACGTGGAACCACATCTTGTGACACATGACCTTTTATTTTTCTCTTTTCCTCTCTTACTTTACTCTTTTGAATTTTTTAAAGAAATTCATTTTTTTTTGGTTTTTTTTATGAATGTTGCCGCTAACAAAGAATCACAACCATTACCACCTTCACTTCATCATCATCGCTACCATCACTATCTATCCATCATTACTATCACCACCTCTAGACATTCTATTAACCTCTTACCAGATAAACAAAAACCAAAACTTGCATTTTTCTTTTTGCCCAAAATAATTGCAAAAATTTTGACTTTTACCCCAAATAGTTTCAAAGATTTTAACTTTGCTTCTAACTTAAACCCAGAAGAAGGCTTGATATGAAAAAGAAGATAATCTTACAAGCACCAATATCTTCCCTATTATCAATAAGATTATGACTTTTTAATTACCACTATCAAGAATACCCCCACCATAGAGAATGCCAGTTATCATCATCAAGTTTACATGGAGAGAACACATATGATTTAGATTTGATGTTGAGATAGGAATTGTTGTAGATCGCATAAAACTCATAGCTTAACGATTATTGTTACAAATCTAACATTTGTGTTATAGTTCTCGTAAAGCTTGTTATCTCTAAATAAGACGATGATAGCATTTTCAGAGTCTTATATTTGTGTTATAGATCTTATATATAGATTTTTCTTCTATCTCTAACCATGAGTGTGTTTAGAATTTTCCTTGAAGCTTTTTTTTTTCTTTTATGTAAATATTTGTTCTGGGTTTTGTTGTTTTAACGTTAATTGATCGATGAAAAATCAAATGGTTTTTGATTATTGAGTTGAGATTGATTTTTATGATTTTTCTTTAAAAATTATTGTTTAAAGTTCTTATTGCTACTGTAATTCACTTGTTTTTTTTCCTTATTTAGAAACTGGTAATAGTATAGTTTCAGCTTCTTTCTTACATCCCATTTAACAGTAGCAAATGTATATTTAGTATTTTCCCTGGGTTTCTCGAAAGGAAATATGAAGCATTTATTTGGAAGTTTTTTTTCTCACTCTTAGGCTCAATATGTTTTTTTATTAGTTGTAATATACATGAAAACCCACAAAAATGATTGAAGGTGATTGAAGGTGGCCAAGTGATTGAAGGTGTGAGTGGAGGTTGGGGGTTCAATCCCCCCTCCCCCCCAACCTCTCACTAAATCCTAGGGACAAAAATGTTCCTGGGTGCTTAAATATTGAGCTACTCGTCTAGGGCTGGCTTGTTCCAGCCACGGGGTCGGCTTCATTTAGCAGTTGAGGGTGTTGTACCTCCCTTCACTTCCATTCCCAAAAAGAAAACCCACAAAAATGAATTTCTTTTAACCAAAAAAATAAAAGAGTAAAGTGAGAAGAGAGAGAAAGGATAAAAAATTGACCTGACATATGACATGGAACGACATAGTGCTCGTGTCCGAGTAGACTAACATGTTAAACTTTATTCAACCAATGTGGCACTTTCTAACTCATATTAGCCACCTCGTAAGCACCACGTCATCTTTGTCAATCCAAAATTCAGTCTAGACACATATTGGGACTTAAACCAAATGTGAGTAGGTTTTAAGTTACAATCCAAAAGTTAGGTACTATTGTGATACTTATAGCAAAAGCTAGGTACTATGAATAAAAATTATCTAAATTCTGAAATATAGGATTTTCCAAGAAAACACTCCATATGTGCCTAAATTCTAGACGAGACAATTATTTCATGTGCCTCCCTCATTTTTCTCATAAACATTTTTGCCCTAACTCTAGTAAATTTAAATAAATAAGTTGTTATATTTTTACATTTCTAGTAATTTAGGTTGCGTCCCATGTTTTTTCTATTATTTATTTACTTTTTCTTCATTAGTAGATTTTTTTTAGGTAAATAATATTCATTCTCATTTTTTATTTGAACCACGAGTATCCAAAACTCATTGGATTCTAACTAATTAAATTCGACCCGTGCAGAACAACAAGGGATATTCATTCTCATTTTAATTGTACATAATTTAATTCATTATAAGTTAAATTTTATGATATATGTCATGCATTTAATTGGCCATATATAGTTAATTTTCATATTTTGCATTAAGATAGATATCATAGTTAAATTCTTATGTTTTGTTAGCTATTTACTATTTTTAATTTTTTTATTTAAAGATTCCCTAAGTTTATGTTATAATTAAGATAAATAAGCATGCATTTTTTAATTTATTAGATTTATTTTATTTTATTTTTTTAATTTCATCCTATGTTTATTTTATTTTAGGTAATATTTTCATGCTAATTATTTTATTTTTGCATTATCATTTTCTTGCATTAGGTTAGAATTTATTTGTTAAATTTTTTTTAAAAAAAAACGAAAAACAAAAACAAAACAAATGGTTAAAAGCTTTTATTTTGAATTAGTGCCAAAACCATAATTATCTGGAAAAAAAAAAAAGGAGGCAAGATTACCTTTATATATATATATAATGAGGGACTCTGATCAGATGGTATTGAGGCTAGTTTGGGCGGATGTTGCATAGAGAGAGGAGATCATTGTTGGAATCCCATATTGGAAAAGTATGAAAATAATAAAGGGCTTATAAGTGGTGTAGATTGGGTCTTAACACAAGCCAATTGGTTTTATGTTACATGGGTTCATCTCCATTTATAAGTCCACACGTGTGCACGTGGGCCAACACTCTCGAGGCCCATGGACTTGTTTGACATGGTATCAGAGCCCACGAGAGCCCTAACAGGCCAAGAAGATCCTGGAGGCCCGTGTGTGTTTCGTAAGTGCAACTCGTCCAGGCCCAGTTACACTTGAGGGGGAGTGTTGGAATCCCACATTGGAAAAGTATGAAAATAATAAAGGGCTTATAAGGGGTGTAGATTGGGCCTTAACACAAGCCAATTGGTTTTGTGTTACATGTGTTCAACTCCATTTATAAGTCCAAACGTGTGCATGTGGGCCAACACTCTCGAGGCCCATGGACTTGTTTGACAATCATCACTGTCACATGAACATCTTCATTTGATGTGGAAGATAGTAAACAGTTGTGAGGGAGATGCGTTGAATATCACTTATTAGAATAGTTGCGATCGATGGCGATGGTAGAGTGACATTATTTAATGTGAGTAAAATTTTACTTGTCAAATTGTGGTGATTTGTTTGATTTGAATTAATTTGATTTAGAATTAAATTCTATTGAGATGATAATTTGGATGAAATAGAAAAACTTTTAAATTTATTTTTGATTTTACTTAGTGATAAGTGTGGAATGAGTTATTGTAAAGCTCTCCAAGGATTCTTTTCAAGAATTTTCTTCATAAACAAGGCACTTTGCAATGGTTATCTAACAAAAATTCTATGTTTCAAGATTATTTACAATGATTCTTTATAACATTTTCTTCAAAAGCAAGGATCTTTACAAGGTTATCTTCATAAAGGTTCTATTCAAAATAAGAATTCTCTTCAAAATTTCTCTCCATAACAAGGATTCCATATTCATATATAGGGGCATTATTTGGACATGAATTATAGTTTTTGGTAAAATCCATATTTTTATAGACCTAAAGCCAAATGTAATTAATTAATCAATTAATTACATGAACTAGTAGTGAAGGTGAAGTGGGGATTATGGTTGAGACGGTTAGCAAGCAGATCATAGAAGGAAGTTCTCTACAATAGAAGAGACACAAAGATCAATAATTATCAACAACTCCAAGAATACAAAACTTTAACAACAACAACAATCTTCAACTATTCAACTTTTCATTTTCAATGTCTTGTTTATGTTCTTGTTCAATCAAACCTAGTTTCTTATTTATTATAATGATTCTATAGTTTCTCAATTTTATGTTTAAGTCCCTTAGCATCCAATTTGATTTCTTTATTTTTAATCATTTTATAAAATATTTTCAGTATTAAACTTAGCTATTGCAACAATTAGTTTAGGAAACTCAAAAGTTTAAGTCCTTTAGCTTATATAAAATTATCTGGTAAAAGTCAATTCTCTATATTGGTGTATCAAATATGCACCTAGCATGCTCATTTCTTTATAGTTCAAGGGCTAGAGGGAAACAAGAAGAAAAAAATGAACCAATAGCATAAGTGAATTTTAATAAATTAGTCAAAAAGTACAAAATCAAGAAGCTAGTTAGTGCTTTTATATACACTTCTTAATAAATTTTGAATGTAATTTGACAAATTTGAACAAAGAATATAGAATATGAAATTTGAAATTTTTTAAAAAATTAAAGTATAAGCTAGTTAAGAAATCAGCATCAATTAAAAACCTAATGAAAAGTAGGAGAATGAGAGATTGTCTTGTTACGAAGATTAGTCGATTGAGAAAAATGAGGAGAGAGTGAGAGTGAAAGTGAGATGCTTGGAGAGTAATGCTTTGAGGTTGGAATCGTCATCTAAAGAAAATTGAGTAATCATTGGATCTAATAACTCTTTTGCCTCGACACTGCACTTTGTCGCTGATTACAACCACAAGTATGAGTTTGTCATTTCCTTTTTGCTTATGTTGGTGGAGGATAAGACAATGAGGGTTGTTGATGGAGGGGAAAAAGGTTTCTTCAAGTATTAGCCATATGTTACTATATGTCAAGTAATTTAAAGTAGACAAATAGAAAAAAAAGACAACACAAAAAATACCAATATTAACCATGGTTTCATGAGATTATCAAGGGTTTATTGATGGTAATTGTGTACTCGAGTCGAGTTGATATAGTGTCAAGCTTAACGTTGACTCGATTTTAAAACTTGAAATTCAAAACTCAACTTGAACTTAATTGAATTTTATTTTCAAAACTTGAGTTTGCTTCATTAAATGAATTTTGTATTCAAACTGGACTTAGTTCAATAAGATATATATATATATATATATATATATATATATTTGTAATAATAATAATATAATACTGCTAACATTTTTCTATATGCATTTGGAAATTTTGATTTTTAACTACACAAATATTAATGTTGTTATAATTATTTATTTAAAAATAAAACTATTTTGTTTAAAATGAATTCATTGATGGAATTTCAAATGAAATGTTGCTTTGTAGAGAAAGGACCTAGGTACCCAAGGATGGAATTCAAATTCCATCTTATAGAGAAAGGGCCTATGGGCCCAAACACCTAGGCTCGATGGTAACTTTATTTATTTATTTATAAACACGAATATTAAATTTTTATGAAAAATATATAATTAACATATTTTAAAGTAAAAATAGAATAAATGGTCTAATAGGTCCTTTAACTTGTATACGGGGGCTAAACAGACCCAATTTCAACTTTTTCCCCATATAGGCCTAAAACTTCTATTTTTGGGTTAATAAACTAAATTTTCTTGACTCTAAATCACTTGTCATTCACGCTTCTAAGAAGGAATGTGAAGAAGGTTTTTCCAATATGTTAATGAATGTTTAGCTTATGGAATAAAACTGCCACATCAATTGGTCAATTACTATAACTTTGGCGCAAATGGAAGCAACATGCCAAGGAGCTGGTGATAGGTGGAGTGATATAGTTTGCAATTTAATGTAGTAGCTTATGAGAATTTTAAAATTCAAAAAAGAAAATATTAGTTTTTACAGTAGATGAATTCCTCTGATAGCAAATAATGGATGTGTATAATTAGGAGATACCCATTGAAAAATAGTTAAGCTCCTTCAAGTGCAAATAGATAAGTAGTTGGTAGTGCCATGTATGTGGTTGTTATAGAAATTGATTTTGATGCATTTGATTATTTGCATTATAAGATTCACATAAATGTCCCCACCATCAAGTTCTTATTATTTAAATTAATACCATGTTTGTTTAACCATTTACAGGATAGATGGTAATGTGCCTATAATTTTCAAGATACATTAAGGGAGTGAATTCATTAGGGATCCAAAGTTGAGGTATGTTCAAAAGGAAAATTCTAAAATGGAAGGATTATGATATGGATAAATTGGGGTATTTTAGGATTGAGAAAAAAATTAGAAGTATGGGTATTTTTAATAACTAAAAATATATTGATTACCTAGTGGTTGTTCGATAGAAAATGGTCTAAAATTCATGTATCACGATGATTTTAATAATTGATATTGTTGGTGAAAACCAAAAGTGCACAGTATCGACTAGTATAAAGAATATCATCCCATAAAGACTTCGATCTAATCATCTATCTACTAATTCCTTGTTGTTTAAAGCTTTAATTCAATTTAATATTCTAGAAACCTAAACTAAGCCACTAAAATTAACAATGAAATACTAAACAAACGAATAAACTTATAGAGATATACTTGTTAGGAATTATTCTCAATACAATTATTAAGCAATCAAGTATATGAATTCTTTGATTAATGCATACACGGGCTCTCTTCATTTCTAATTAATCTCTCTCAAGTATTAACTAGATTAAATTCACAATTCTAAAGTTAAAGTATCAACCCAATTCTCATTGCAAATTGAAACCCTAACCTTCAAATTATAAATCAATTAGCTCTACCCAATTTAGGATTCCTTTTGTTATTAATATCTCCAATTAATTACAAGTGAAATTTGCGCTTATAGTTCCATTAGAATTATGATCTCTCAATCTATAACCTAAACCAAATTATGTTAATGTTGATCAATCACTAACAAGCATTAAATAAAATGAACACAATATGCATAAAAATTAGTGATTTAATTGACTAGAACATATTCAAATGATGATCCGATAATTAATTACTATCTAAAAAAACCTATCTAAACATAATATTAATTATCCTAAAATAAACAAAAGATAAACCCATAATAATAAAAAAACTGGGAAAAGTACATTTAAGTACCCTGTGGTTTAGGCCATTTTCAGATAGAGGGCTGTGATTTGCTTCGTGACAAAGAGGTACCCTGTACTTTACGCCGTTAGCAAATAACGGCATTTTTCCCTAACACCGTTACTTTTGCTAACGTGACAGGGGTAAAATTGTACATTCAACTTTTAATTGCCACGTCCACTATTAATCTAATGTCAGATACTTAAAAAGTGACACCTGCCTCTTTATTTCCTTCTTTTCACCAAATCCTTGCACAAAAGAAAAAAATAATGTCATTGTCTTTATTTCCAATGCTCACTTCCTCTCCCTTTAAATCCACATCCAAACCAAACACTGCCATTTTTTTTTAATTCTCGCCATGGGTCCGATCAAATCTCTGAACTCGATTGCCCAAACATTATCGAGTACGACATCGTCTCAGCAGGCACGTCTCCTCGTCCATGAAACGCTGCGTATTAGTGCTAATTTAACTTTAGCTCAGGTGGTTTCGCCTTCGACTCCAGTAGAGTCCATGTCCCAGTTGATGTGTATGTGGAATTTGTGTTTTTGAAGATGATAAGGTGAATTTTGATGCAGTACCAGTGGTTACAAGGGTTGAACTCCTCTAGTTGATGGTCAGAAAAATTCAAAATTCTACTGAAAATGGCATCAACGGGCCATGTCACCATCACCACCGTGACGACCTCCACCTGGTAGCAGTGGTGGGACAGGTACATTTAAGGTTAATATAGACGCTGCCATTCGAAATGATCGAGGGACTAGATATAGAATTGTCATTAGGGACAACACAGGTTCGCTACTAGCAGCTCAAGCACAGGTTGAAGACTCTGTTTTAACTCTGGAAACTACAAAAGCCAGTTCATGGAAAATGGGAGTTCAGTAACATCACGCACACCTTCGACAAAAACAATAAGGGAATTTGCATTTGCACAACTTAATATGTGTTTATGCTGGTATTACACAGTAGTCTTCATTTACTTATTATTGTAAATGTTAACGAATAGCAGTGGACACCTCCTTTGAGCGTGTGTGTAGATTGGCTGCTGTTGATATTTTTTATGAAATGGGAGTTGAAGTTACATTTGATGATTTCGTGCCATTCATAGTTAAATAAAAACAAATAGAAGTTTAACTTTGAGCGTACTGTCAAAGAATTTTACATGCTTCAACAACAGTACAATCAATGGGCAAATCTTGTTATCTTGCT
>CATIWK010146593.1:0-11218 GCA_949634005.1 Mallotus japonicus | reverse complement strand
TATATTCTTGAAAGCCACAAACAAGAGCTTAACAAGGGAACAAGGGTTTGAAGATTTAAGCGGTGCTTAAACGAGTTTTATTTATTCGTCTTCTTCTTCATTCTCTTGTTATTTATTTTATGTTTTTAATTCTTTGTAAATCTATGTTTGGCTAAACTCCTTTTAGGGTTTATGTTAGGAGTAGCTATTCCATGATGTGATTGAACACAAGTCTTTTATTAATTTGATTTTCAGTTAATTCTATGCATTAAGCTTAATGTCTTGTTATCATTCCAGGCCTGATTGATTGCATGTTTATGGATAAATTAACCAACGAGAGTTAGGGGAATTTATCAGCTTAAGACTCATAGGACTTAGATCACTCGACCACGAGAGTAGGCGAGCTCTTCAGGGGTAAAATAATTATTAAACACCTTGATCACAGTTAAGGGTAATTGTTCTAAAATACCTAAAGACTCTCTCGAGTTCAATTAAGCATGTTAAGATTAAAGTTTAACCTACTTTCGTGATTAAGAAGTTAATCAAAACTCATTAAGTTCCTTAACAATTATTGTTTTACCACCGTAAACCCTTGCCTACTGTCATGGTCCCCCGAAGAGCTCGCCTACTCTCATGGTCGAGTGGTCTAAGTCCTATGAGTCATAAGCTAATAAATTCCCCTAACTCTTGTTGGTGAATTTACCCATAAACATGCAATCAAATAGGCATGGAATGATAACAAGACATTAAGCTCAACGCATAGAATTAACTGAAAATCAAATTAATAAAACTTGTGTTCAATCACATCATAGAATAGCTACTCCTAGCCTAAACCCTAAAATAGATTAGTCAAACATGGTTCTATAAACAATAAAATAAATAACAAGAGAATGATGAAGAAGAATAGATAAAACTAGTTTAAGCGCCGCTTCAATCTTCAAACCCTTGTTTGCCTTCTCAAGCTCTTGTTTGTGGCTTTTAGAATGTGGAATTCTCTCCCTTTCTCTATCTTTTTAGGTCACTTATATAAAGCCCTAATTCGTCCTTTCTTTAATTGGAATAAATTTAGGTCTTCAAAAGTCCAATCCTAGTCAAATTAGGATTGTTTTCTCGCTCTGTGCAGGTAGGACGACTTTGATGAAATTTTAGCCCTATCAGATGAACAAATAAGCTCTTCAAGTCTTCATCAAAGTTGTAGCTTTTTCTCTTATCTTTTTGGAAAATTTTGAATCACCTAAATTCGAGTTCTGGAAAAAACGTTATGCCCAAAATACTCGGACATGCTCTAGTCCTTGATTATTTAGGAGTTCCTTTCTAGACTTACCTACCAAAAAAGGGAAATATTTATTAATATTAAATAAAAACTCCTAATTTAACTAAATAAACCAAAAATCATTAGGAAACAAGAATGAATGCCCAAATAAAACAAATGTTTAATTAAACCTAAATTCTTTCAAATTATTACTAGCTATTTATTCAAAATCCATTAATATTCAACTCTAAACATATGTAAATATTACACACATCACCAAGCAAGCTTGGGGTGTCCTTGCAAATGATAAAACTCCTTGGCATGAGGTTTCTAACAAGAAGAAAAAGAAGTTCAAAGTGGTTTTAACTGGTAATAGGCCTACTACTTGGACATCTTCTTGTGCTTCTTGATGATTATTGTCTCGATAATTTTCTTTGTTCATGCCTTATTTGTTCTTTGCCCGATTAGGTTGGATTACTCTTTTTATTCTTTTTTTTTAAATAAAGGTTTTAGTTAGGGTTGATGCCCTGCCAGAACAATTTTACAAAAAAAAAAATAAGGGTGAAATAGTCTAAACAAAAAAGAAATACAAATCAGCTATTAGCTGATTAAAAAAAACTACAAAATAGAACTTTTTAAATCAGCAGCTGTTTTGAATAAAATCAGCTATCAGCTGCTGATTTTGGTGTTTGGTAAATTATAGCTGATTGAGGAAAAACCTCTATCGGCTACCTCAAAAAGTTAAACCAAATGCCCCAAAGTCTAACTACTTTAATTCCCTTAAAATGTTGCATGTGGATCATATACATTAGAGAATATCGAAATCTAGCTATAACAATCTACACCCTAGCTAATTAATCACCTGGATTATAGATGATGGAAATTTTTTTCATAGTCTGCCTAGATTGATATACCAACATTAGTTAACATAAGAGATTTAAAAAATTGAATTTTTTTAAAATAAAATTTTCAAATTTAAATTATATATATATAAAATTAAGTGTTAAGAAGAATTTTATACCTTTATGAGATCTATCTAGTTTAACATGAATTAATTAAAATTTTTGTGGCTATTAATTATTGAAACTAATTAATAAAAAATAATATATCAAATCTTTCGTGTATGGCCAAGTTGTATCAATATTTACATGTTTTAATTTGCAATAAAGTGCAAGTAAAAGTTGATAGTACCCATTAAAATGAGTGTTTAATATATATACACTCATAAATTGATTAAGTACCCATTAAAATGGTGTTTAATATATATAGTATTAATATATTTTTATCAGCCAATTATAGAATAGTCAAAATGTGTAGTTAGATCTTTTTTTAGCTTAGCTCGATGACGACTTGATTACAACATTCACTATCGAATACTATAATACATATGCACATGTTTTGGTTGCTGCCAATCTGATTTTCAAATGCAAGGAGCTGCTTGCTAAGAATTGGGATGTTTCGATAATCCATGCTTATCGTGAAGCCAATCGAGTTGCGGATTGGTTAGCGAATTTCTCTCTACAGCAAGAGTATGGAGTTCAGGTTCATGAGGTCCCTCCTCATGGTGCTCAGCTTGTGTTAAATGAAGACTGTTTGGGAGTTTCGTTTCCTAGAGCTATTATGTGTAATGGGTTTCCCCCTTCCTTAATATCAAAAAAAAAAAATTACTATAATTATATATATATATATATATAGAGAGAGAGAGAGAGCCTCAATATTAGACCATTTCATCTAAAATTCATTGGCAATGTATAGTTAGATTTGTAATTCAAATATTCTTATATCTTTTATCAGCCAATTATAGAATACTCAAAATACATGGAACCGTTAAATATGATATTTTAATTGCAGGCGTCCCATTATAATACATATTTATATTTAAAATATATTGAATTAATTAAAAAATCAAATATTTTTTAGAATTATAAGAGCATAATATATTTATTGAATTAAAAATAATATATTTTTCAATTAAAGATAAATAAATATTTTTATCTTCATAACAATTTTTTATTTTTTATTTTAAAAAATAATGATATCCATTAGATTAATTTTTAGTGAAGTATTTTTCATCTAACGGTGGATTCCTAACTTTCAAGTGTATTACACTTTTGTAATACATATGCACATTCTCATTGAATAAAGTTAAAATACGCAGAAAATGTATCATTCATCTACATTGGGTGTAAAGGTTGATGATTGTGTGGCTGTTGTAACTATAAATAGTGACTTTGAATATAATGCTGCTGCCTTGATTTGAAGTGAAGCTGCTAACTAGAAAAGCCATAATTCATAGCAAGATAGCTATGGAACTAAATGTAGAAATCATCAAAAAAGAAACCATTAAACCATTTTTTCCAACCCCACTTCATCTAAACAATATTAAGTGAGTGTGTTTGGTTTAAAAAAAACTTTGTAAAATTCGTTTCAAATTCTGACTTCTTAATTTTATGAAATTACTTAACACTAAATTCATTTTTATTGATTAAAATGTGTTTGGTTCAAATAAATTTTATTTAATCCCTTATTTGGTTCAATTCTATTTAAGGAATTCATTTCATTTTCAAATAAATCTTAAATAGAATTCATTTACAAATGAAATCTAAACTCATTTGATCTCACACATTTCATCAATAAAAAGGAATTTAGTGTTAAACAATTTCACAAAATTAAGAAGTTAGAATTGGAATGAATTTTATAAAGTTTTTATTTAAACAAAAAATACTCAAAAATTTATTTGAAAATAAAATGAATTCCTTAATGAAATTAAATTTACAGTGCCTTCATTTATTTTTGCACTCCTCCTTTTATTTTTGGAATTTCAAGTTACGTCATTACCCTTTATTTAGAATTTTTATTTTTTTTCATTAACTACTATTCTTTTTTTTTTTTGAAAGACATTAACTACTATTCTTAAACTATACTTTTTTATTTTTTTATCTAAATTTACTATTTAATGTTTAAAATTATAAAACTACTTGTGATTGAACTTACATCTTTTTTTTTTTTTTGCATTAAAAAACTTAGCATAGTCAATTTTTTTTTTTATAACTGACACCCCACACGTATATTCTTATTCCATATATCAAATGTACTCCAAAATGAATAATAATTTGCAGAGAAAGGAATACTAATCCAAATGGGAGAAGGAGTCTCGGAGTAGGATACGAAAGACATAAGTTGTTGCAAAAGGAATCTCATTCCTCTTAGGTTTGCATATCTCATTCTCTATAAATACTCTTTCCTTCTCCCTTTATTAATCATTCTATTCTTTTGAGCTATTACTCTCTCTTTATCTCTCTAAACTCTCTCTCTCTCTCTACATCCTCTAACTTAAGCATCGGAGGGTTAAGGGGGGAAACCCCACATCTCACCTTACTTCTTGTTGGTTGCTTGACCGCAGGACTCGGAGGTTCCGGAAATCAAGTTATTAAGTGACGCTGTCTGTGGGAATCTCTCGAGTTAAAGCCATTATCATCTACCAAGCGGAGTAATTAAAATCATGGCGTCTAGCCCACCACCAGCTACTGATGCTCAGATTGATCCGCCAGGCACAATACTAGATACTCATATCAACCCTTCAGCTCCTATTCTTTCCATTAACCCGTCTACTCTCATCCCACCAGTTGATCCATTAGCTCTCGTCCAAAACGCTGGACCATCAACACAAATTCCCTTTAATCCTTATATGCCACCCGAAGTTACCCAAGGATGGATGACTCTGGGTACAAGCTTTCCTTATTATGCTCCTCTACATCATGTTGGCAGACCCATTACATCTGTACCTTTTCCAAACCTTTCAGGAACTCCCATTACAAACACACAGACCTAAACACAGTAACCCAAACACTCAACTTGCCCCCAACAAATAAAGAGGCTATGATCTAGAACATCCAAACTCAGATGCTCCTCATGCAACAGCAGTTAAATGCCTTAATCCAAGATAATAACCCCGGAGCTGCTAATTTAGGAAACAATATGATTATACCACCTGCAGTAACTCGGAATGTTCCCTCAAGGGATAAAGAAGCTCGGAAAGATCCGGAAGGAGAAACTAGCACAAGCATGTCAGCTCTAGATGATGCACAGATAATTTAAAAGGTGGCATAAGTAATTCAGAAAGCTCGGATAAGACCGCGGAAGGAAGATGAGTGCGTCCTGGAAGGAACAACACCTTTCGTAAGCAGGATAAATCAAACGAAAATCCCTCCCAAATTCAAACTACCTCAGATAGAGCAGTATGATGGTACTGGAGACCTAGTCAATCATGTATCATCATTCAGAACAAAAATGATGCTCCAGAATGTCAATGATAGAACTTTATGCCAAGTTTTTCCCAGCACACTCTCCAATATTGCTCAGAGATGGTTTCACCAACTTCTGAGGAACTCTGTTTCATGTTTTGAAGAGTTGGTTGAGAAGTTCAGAGCTCGATTTATTACCAATATTCCTCCTGCTAAAAGCATCCACTATCTTCGGACATGCAGGCAGGAACTTAGTGAATCATTAAGAAGCTACTTAGATAGATTTAATAAAGTAGTAATGCAAATTGAAAATTTAAGTGATGAAGTGGCTGTAAAAGCATTGAAGAATGGAACCCGGCTGGGAAAACTCAAAGATAAAATTTTAACAAAAAAGCCACGCACCTTCTCAGAGGTCATGACAATGGCCACAAATCTAATTGAAATGGATGAAGACAGAAGATTGTAAAGGGATGATGAGAAGCCACCGTTCAAACAGAATGCGAGAATTGACCTAAGAAGGCCTACAATTCCTAGAAACAATTTCAGAAACCCAGTAGAAGGATTCAGAAGAGAAACTGAGAGATTTACGCCCCTAAATGCCTCTAGATAAAAAATTCTCATATGGATCAGAGAAAATGGAGTAGACATAACTCCAGCCTGGAGACTAACTCCACCAAAGAGAGGCATAGTAGACAGGAGGAAGTACTGCCAATACCATCGAGATTTTGGGCACGAGACTTAAAGTTGCTGAGACCTTGCACGAGCAGTTGATAAAAAAATGGGAAGCTGAGAGATTTTACAAGAAATCGAGATTCAAACGATCAAGCAGCAGATTCTCCTGCCACAAAAAAAGCTCGTAATGAGGTAGTTGGAATCATCAATATGATCATCGACGGAGAAACATCAGTAGAGAAGAAATTGAAAAGGCTTTGGAGGGAAGGATACCGAGTATCTAGAAGAAAGCCAATCATCACTTTTTGAGCCTAATGATGGGGAGCATGTTTATCATCCCCATAATGATGCCTTAGTTGTAAGCGCATATATCCGGAATTATTTAGTGAAAAGGCTTTTGGTGGATGATGGCAGTGTTGTAAATGCACTTTCATGGAATGCCTACAAGGCCATGAGAGGCTCAGTCACTGATTTAAAAACAATTAAAAATCCCATCACAAGCTTTTGTGGAGGAATAACCCAACCAATGGGATAGGTGGAATTAGAAGTAGAATTTAGAAACCAAGAATCTGGAGATACAAAAGCAATCAAATCTTTGTTCAACGTGGTGGATCTCCCACTCACTTATAACATTATCATTGGAAGGCCAATTCTATATGAGATTGAAGCTACTACAAGCATCAAGAGGCTAGTTATGAAAATCCTTCTAGAAGACCGAGTAATCACTATACTCGGAGACCAATCCATGGCTAAACAGTATTACCAAATGGCAGTAAAACCGCAAATAGAGTTGTTCCCTTTGGAAGCTTTAGATACAGAAAAGCAAAGAGCTAATCCAGAACCAGTAGACCAAGTCTAGACTCTACAGATAGCTGAGAGAAAGACAGTCAGGATTGGGGGAGAACTTGATGAGATTGTCAGCAAAGAGATTAGTGAAGTTCTGGACAAGCATTCAAATAGCTTCGCCTCAAAGGAATCCGAGATTTTTAAGGTAGATCCTCGGATCGCATCCCATAATCTGAGCATTAACCCTAGAGTAAAACCGGTAGTCCAGAAGAAGAGGAAGTTCGCCTATGAGAGGCAGAAGGTGATCACTGAAGAAACAAAAAAGCTGTTAGACACTGGGTTTATAAGAGAAGTCACACATCTAGAGTGGGTCGCTAATGTCGTATTAGTCAAGAAAGCTAATGGAAAATATAAAATGTGTGTTAACTACACAGACTTAAATAAGGCATGCCCCAAAGACAGCTACCCCTTACCAACAATTAACCAGTTGGTAGACTCGACAGCCTGCCACAGTTTGTATAGCTTCATTGATGTAGCTCAAGGTTACCATCAAATCCCCATGAAGGAAGAGGACCAGGAGAAAACGTCCTTCATTACGCATGAGGGTCTTTATTACTACAAAGTTATGCCTTTTGGGCTGAAAAACATTAGAGCAACATACCAAAGGCTGATGAATCATGTCTTTCAAGATCATATTGGGAAGAATGTGAAAGTATATATGGATGACATTATCGTCAAAAGCCAACAAGTAAAACAACATGCTGAGGATCTCGAGCAAATTCTCGACATTCTAGATCACTACTGGATCAAACTCAATCCAGATAAGTGCATCTTTAGGGTGAAAGCTGGGAAGTTCTTGGGATTCATAATCTCACATAGAAGAATAGAGGCAAACCCGGAGAAGATGGAAGTCATTCTCAACATGAAAGCTCCTAAGATACTAAATGAACTCCAGAAGCTTAATGGCAGAATCACGGCTCTTGGAAGGTTCATCTCATGCTTGGCCAAAAAATGCTTACCCCTATTCCGAGCTTTAAAGAATTCCAAGAAATTCGAATGGAGTGATGAGTGCCAAGCAGCATTTGAAGAAATTAAAAAATTCCTATCCTCTCCACCATTGCTCAGCAGACCGATCCCAAACGAGGTTCTATACATATACCTCTCTATTGGACACGAGTCCATCGCCTCAGTACTAGTTCAAGAGGAAGGAAGTCAACAAAACCCAATCTACTATGTCAGTAAAATACTCAGAGGTTCGGAAGTAAGATATCCCAAGCTGGATAAGCTTGCAATGATGGTTGTGCATACATCCAAAAAGCTCAGGCAATACTTCCAAGCTCATTCAATAATTGTCCGAACAAACTTTCCTTTGCGAAAAATTCTTCAAAGGCCTGAAACTTCAGGAAGACTGGTCCAATGGTCCGTCCAGCTAGGCGAATTCGACATTAGTTACAAGCCTCTCCAACAGATAAAAGCTCAAGCATTAACAAACTTTAGTCAAGAGATGATAGTAGAGGAAGTTGTTTATGTATCACATTCGGAGTGGAGGTTATACATCGACGGAGCATCAAGCGCACAAGGATCTGGAGCTGGGATTATCCTCATTGGCCCAAGTAAGGTCAAAGTCAAATATGCAGTCCAGATCAAATACAATGCCATAAACAATACAGCTAAGTACGAAGCATTACTTACAGGACTTAAGTTGGCCACAGAAGTCAGGGCTGAGCATCTGAAGATTTACTTTGACTCTCAGTTAGTGGTCAACCAAGTCAAGGGGACATACTAGATTAAGGAGCCAAGTATGATTAAGTACGTAGAGAAAGCCAGACAGCTCCTAAAGAAGCTCGAACAGGAGGGGGGACAATAGGAAATACTGTAGATTCCCAGAAGTGAGAACACAGAAACAGGGAAAAGTCAGAATATACCTCTAAAAAGATCAGTACTTACCAACATTATCAATATTCCCAGGATATACTCTCTGAAGGTACCGCCAGGAATAATTTTTCACAGAAGTCCTGAAGGCTATACTCCGAGAATGAATCCTTTTTATTAGCTCGGCATCCCTTTCAGGTAACTCTCTTAGACGCCGTACACGATGACAGTCCTCAACCCATAAGTGACAAACTTCAAAAAGCTCCGTCGGATGTTCTATAATGAAATACTTATGTTTCCACGACTTGGGTATATCTCGAAGTTTCATAAATAGACTCAGATGGGGAACAACCGATATAGCGAAGGTCAGTTCCCTTTTTTCTTATTTAAACTATAAACGAATCAGAACATATCAAAGTCGGGCTCTCTACCTTCCTTATGCATCAGCTCCATATATCCAGTCAAAATCCTATAGCTATTAGGATGTAGTTGCCTAGGAGCAATGTTATATCTATTTAAGAAAAGCTTTACAAACAGATCTATGGGGAATCTCAATCCACCCTCTAACTGATCCTGGTAAACCACCATTTTTATACCATCTGGGTATGGCTCATTTGCCTTCGTATCAGTGGTATGCAACAGATAGGCTTGTGGAATACTAAACCGACACCTATACCATTCTAACATGCCCTCATCTACTCTCGATTCAAACAAGTCAGATTTTACTTGTTCTCGGGGAGGCATATTCCTAATGACATAAGTAAAGATAAGAAAATCAAGAAGAAGTAAAGGGATTCACCTGGGAAGCAAGACAGAACAAGAACACTCAAATGTAATATAGACAAGAGCAAAGCAAGAGAAGGACATAGCAAATAATAAGTCCCTTTCCACACCGATTTCTTTGCTATTTATATAAGTGAAAAAGGTTCTCGAACAGGCCTCCTGATGCCTTCCAAGATATGAGTGCCTAACACTTCTCCAGGGGTATAATAGTAAAAAAAGATCTTCTGCACAGCTCATTATTAACACGGTTACCAAAAATCACTGTCCTTTCAGATGACACGATTCTTTAGCATCCATCACGACGATTTGAAACGTCTCCTTTTGACAATCGAACAGACATAACAGCTATGCAAAATTCAAAATTCAAAAAGCATATTGAAATTCGTGACTCTTACACGTGTCTTGCTTCCAACTGTCTTAGATCTCGGGTCGCTATATTGCACCGAGCATCTCAAAACCTCAGCCCTAACTGGTCCCATTCTGCGTGTTCACTATAAACACTGGTGGGTTACTCCCTCAGGACGCCGAGCATCTAAAAGCCCACTTGGCATTTTTTTTATTCTCAGGTTTATGAAGACTCGGTACCGAGCAACCTCACCAACAGTGACTGAGGCTGGCCACCTCAGCTCACCCTTTCGGCATCTATAGATTTTTCATAATCTCAGACATAAATATCCAACCAGACTTTCGAGGGGGGCTCTTGATACCCCACAGGTATATTCCTATTGCATATATCAAATATACTCCTAAATGAATAGTAACTTACAGAGAAAGGAATACTAATCCAAATGGGAGAATGAGTCTCGAAGTAGGATACGAAAGACACAAGTCTTATATGTAAGAGGAATCTTATTCCTCTTAGGTTTGTATAACTCATTCTCTATAAATGTTCCTTCCCTCTCCCCTTATTAATCATTCTATTCTTTTTAGCTATTATTCTCTCTTTATCTCTCTAAACTCTCTCTCTCTCTCTACATCCTCTAACTTAAGCATCGGAGGGTTAGGGGGGGAAACCCTACATCTCACCTTGCTTCTTGTTGGTTGCTTGGCCGTATGACTCGGAGGTTCCAGAAATCAAGTTATCAATAACCATTCTTTACCTTTTAATTTGTTTAGATAATTATAACTTGCACAAATTATAAAAAAAAAAAAATTTACTTTTATAAACAATTTTTTTATTTTTACTTTTATGAACAGTTTTTAATATCATATGCACATTATTTTATTTTTATTTTTCTTATCATAATTTTTTAAATAATATAAAAATCAAATTACATGATTGAAAACATATATTATAAATATTTAATGAAAATTTCATCATATAAAAAATTATTGTAATTTTTATTTTTTAGACAAGTGTTATAACATATTAATAATAGAAAAATAAGTGCCATATTCTTTTTTAATCAAATAGACTTTTCGTAGTATAACTTAATTAGAGTATTTTTTGGGATGTATTTGATCTAAATTACATGTAAATTGATTTTGCCTCTATTCATTGAATTTATGAATACTTTTTATATGATGAATTATTGTTGAATTTTTATAATATTTTTTAATCACATAATTTAATTTTTAAATTATTTTTTAAAAATAATGATAAAAATAAAAAATAAAATTATATGCATAT